>OX424511.1:0-12500 GCA_949152395.1 Agrochola litura | reverse complement strand
GTGCCCGAAGCCGTGTCACCTGACTTATATCTCCCGTTCCACTCGTCAAGCGTTTCCGATCGGATTCTTCGCTTGACGAATGATACGGGACACATATCGTAGTCCGGCCTCTTCTTCGACCCCAGGGCGGCTTCCTTCGCGAGCTGGTCGGCTCTCTCGTTTCCCTCCAAACCTGCGTGGGCCTTGATCCAGAACAAGGAGACACTCTTGTTCTGGAGCTTACAGCGTCTTATGGTGTCTCTGGTTTCCACGGCCAAGGGGTGGGGGGAACTTACGTTGATCACCGACTGAAGGGCCGCCATAGAGTCGCTGAAGATGCCGAACGTGGTTTCACTGCGCTTGTGCACTTCCCTTACCGCTCTTTGTAGGGCCAGGAGTTCAGCCTGATAGACGGTGCAGTAGGACGGCAAGGCGAGCTTGAGGGCCTTTGTTTCGGTGGTGGTATTCCACAAGGATAGTGCCGCTCCGACTTTGCCCTCAATCTTGCTGCCGTCGGTAAAGATACGCACATCGAAATCTCTGTGGTTGCTATATTGTTCCTCGTCTACCAGGCTTCCAAACTCCAGACTAATTTGCTCCGCGGGGTGTGGGGCCTCTATTGCCGGGGCCATCTGCTCAACCTCCCTATCTCCCAGTATGTGCTGGGGCACTCCCCTCTTGGCTCCGTAGAGCGCAGCCGCTTCCCGGATACGGAGGTCGAGTGGGAGTATCCCAGCCAGAACCAGTGCCGAGTTCAAGGAGACTGTGCGGTAGGCTCTGCACAGCTTCTGAGCAAATCCCCTCTGGACGACGTTGAGCTGCTTCCTAACCCCCAACTTGTTTGCAGCTGGTGCCCATGCGCTTGCGGCGTACAGCACAGTCGGCTCCACTGCTGCGGTGTAAATTGCCCTTATCACCTCTGGGTGCAGACCCCAGCTGACCCGGGCTGCTCTGGCCAGCTGCTTGTACATAGCTATCGCCTTCTTACAGACGACAGCTATGTGTCTGTTGAAGGTTAGTTTGGCATCTATAACGAGCCCTAGGATTTTAATGTCTTGGGACATGCCAATGTCGATCCCCCCCATGCTCAAGCGCGGCGTGTCGTACTTGAGCCTCCGCGTTAGCACCATCGCACTGGTTTTGTGCGGCGCAAATTTCAGCCGATTTCTGACACCCCACGCACGAACATGTTCGAGAGCGGCATTGGCTCGTCCCTCGATTTCTTGTGCCGCATCACCGTCAAACACCAACACTACATCGTCGGCAAATGCCTGGCAGTAGTCGCCCCTACTCTCCAGCTGTTTCAGGAGCGGGTCAAGCAGCAGATTCCAAAATATGGGCCCCCCTATGGATCCCTGGACGCACCCTTTGCTGGTTCGTCTCCTGCTCTCCTCCCCGGCATACCTCACGGTGACCACCCTGTCACTGAGGTAGCTGCTGACTACTCGTCTCAAATTTACAGGACACTTCTCCTCAGCCAATCTGACCTTAATAGCAGGCCACCACGCACTATCAAATGCTCCCTCAATATCTAGTGACACAAGAGTGATTATTTTCTTCCGTGCCAATTTTTCGCGGATGTACTGCACGAGGGTAAAGAGGGAGTCTTCAGTGCTTTTTTGGGGCATAAAGCCGTATTGGCGAGTACTGATCCTGGGTAGCAAATAGAACTTGAGACGAGCAACCAGCATCTTTTCGTACACTTTTCCAAGGACAGGCAAAAGCCCAATCGGCCTGTACGACTTTGGTATAGTGTACGAGTCTTTGCCCGGCTTTCTGAGCACAACCACCGTAGCTTCCTTCCAGATCTTCGGGAAGTGGTGGTGCGCCAGGCATTTGTTCAGCAGTGCCAAGAAGTAATCAGGGTCACAATTTATGGCCTGAGAGCAGATGTCGGCTGTGAAGCCGTCGGCTCCCGGGGCCTTTTTAGGGTTGAATGACATCATAGATCTGCTAAGCTCGCTTTGGGTAAACGGTGGGTCATGTCGTTCATCATGACTCCACACGTTTACCATCTCTGCCAGTTGTCGGGTTTGGCGATGATCTATGTTGTCGTCTTCCTCTTTGTCCTCGGGATAGAAAGTATCGGCCAACAGCCTCACTGAGCCTTTCGCGTCCAGTGTCTCTCCTTCCCTCTGCAGTGGCAGATCTTCCTCTCTCTTCGCTATCCTTCCCATTACCCTATATATCCCTTCCCAGACTCCCTCTCTGTCCTGTTTCCCACAGAAGTCCTTCCAGCTCTCCGTTTGGGCTTTTGCTGCTGCTGCCTCATATTCTTCTTTTGCTTCCAGGTACAGCTGAACAACCATCGCTCTTCGGACCGGCGCTGCGTTCCTGACTCTAACTTTCTTGGTAGCGACCAACCTCTTCATCTCCGCGAGTTCCTCAGACCACCACGGCATAGTAAATGTTTCTGTGTTCTTTTTGTGTGGTATTGTGTCTCTACATGTGTCGGTAATTGCTTGTGTGTATGTGTTTATTTTTAATTCTAATTGATCTGTGGTGTGTACGTTTGACAAATCCACTAGGGTTAAATTTTTGTCCAGCATAATTTGAGACAGTTTCTCATGAAACTGCCTCCAGTTAGCTTTCCGTGTGTTGTATACCCTAGTGGTCCGTTCTATTGCAATTCCTTTTGATTTTTGAAGGTTAATGCTGAAGGCTATGCCGTTGTGGTCGGAACTCGTGAGGCCCTCCTCGATCCGCCAGCCATCCACCAGGTCGAGCATGTCCGCCGAACAGGCCGTCACGTCTACGTGGCTGCTATACCGTACTCCACCCCTCACAGTGTCAAAAGTTGGGATGTCCCCGGTGTTGAGGATCTGTGACCCTAATTCCCCCAGTGCTCCACACATTTGCTCTCCTCTTGCGTCTTCGTTGCTGCTACCCCACCAAGTACTTTTCGCGTTTGCGTCTCCTCCAATAACCAACCTGTTGGGGCCCGTTTCTCGCTCTATCCGTTTTAAATGCTCCAGGTATGGCTCAATGGGCTTATCCGGCTCGAAGTAGAAGGACACCAGCGTGATCTTCCAGGCTCTAGTTTGGATTCCCACCACAACGATGTTGTTTGTGGTGAGTTGTGGGTACTGAAAGATGTCTAAATCTTTGTCAAAGACGGCAATTGCCGCCTTTACAGTCCCTTCTCCTCCCTCAGAGCTCTGGAAGACCCTTACGCCCCGGTAGCCCTTCATCCTTCTCACCCCACCCACATAAGGCTCCTGGAGCATTGCTACGGCGATCTTGCGCTTGTCAGCTTCCAGCAGGAGCTCATTCGTGGCTAGCTGACTCCGTTGCAGGTTGGTCTGGATCATTTTGTACTTGGTGGTGGTCGTAGGGACAACTTTAGCAATATGCTACTGAGGCTCGGGCCAATGCGTCCCACTTCTTCCGCACCGGGCATTCGCTACTGAAGGCGTTGTGCTCGCAATTCACCATCTTACCTCTGGTACAGTTGATGCATGCCGCCGCTTCGCCAATTCGTGTATCTGGGCAGTCCGCCCTGTAATGCGGGCCGCCACAGTGGCTGCAAAGATCGGCAGGCTCTTTGCAGAAGCGTTTGCCGTGTCCGTACCCCAAGCAGCGGGTACACTGCACCAGTGGCGATTGATCCTCAACGCGCACTCTCTGGAGGTCAATTCTGAGTTTCCCTATATCCATCGCCCTCCTCCAAATCGTGGGAGAGACGCTCAGCACAACGTGGTTTATGTGAGGGTTCCTGGTTTTTCTCCTGTACTTTATAACTGTCCTTCCTTCCTCGTCTCCGAGGTCATGAAAAATCTCCCGGTTCTGATTCTTAAGGGCTTTTAGGACTTCCTCGTCGCTGTGTACCAATAAAACGTCCCTAAGAATCAGAAGCGGGTCCCGGTTTGTCACTTCCTCGACGACGAGGTTCTCTCCGACTGCTTCAAGTCTTTCCTTTATCTTTCTCCTCTCCTCCCTTGTAGTACACCCCATGATCACCTTCCTGTCCTTCGCCTTCCTTACTCTTTCCACCTGCACCCAGCCTTCTTTAGCGTCCACTGCCTTCCTAATTCGCTCCAGAACCTCCTCACCCGTGTCCAATTCCTGTTTAGAGGAGACAACTACGGAGTGCAGCGTCGCTCGCTCCAGGGTTTGGCCCCCGGTCTGGCTCTTACGCGCTGCCGTTACATTAGCGTAGGTATTCTCCCCAACGCTTTCCCGATTGACTAAAATCTCCCGAAGTTTTTCCATCCGGTCGGTGTTTTCCTTAATTAGAGAGCTGTGTTCTTGAATAGTTTTCAGGAGCTCGATCTGACAAGTACTACTCTCACGAATGGGCTGGAAACTTTCGTCGGAATTCGGCAAAGCAGCAGGTCCAACCACCGGTGTGGTTACAGACGCAGCAGATGGTTTGTTCCGCTCCGACTCCTTAACAAGCTCGTAAAGTCTGTTTATGGCACTGAGCACCTCCGCCTTAATCTCAGTCTTGAGGTTGCGAGAGTTGCCCAAGTGAAGTTTGGCTTTACTTAGGCAAGCTCTCGCCTCCGCTGTGAGACTGGGGTACCCAGACTCAGGCCTCTTTGGTAGTCTAGCGGTCTCCGCGGTTTCTCGGCGCGTCTCCTGAGTGCTAGGAGCAGGTGATGTGTCGTCACGCTTGGGGTTGGTTGGGAGTTTGGTCTTGGGCTCAGCTGTTCCAGCCTCCCATTCACCGATGCTACGCCGAACACTCGTAAGCGATGGTCCAGCCTTCCCCGCTGATCGCGGTGAGCCTTTGGAGCTCTGGGGGCTCGCGTCTTTCTTGGCCGGAGTGCGAAGCATAGTTTTAGTAAAGGTAAGATTCATAAAAAGACCAGTCAGAGGACACTGGTGCGGTTTCTGTGTTCCTGTAAAGGGGGATAGACACAGAAAACAATAAAAATAATTAAAAATACAGTAATCTTACGGTCCAACGACCATAAGGTCAATATTAGGTAAAAAGAAAAGTAGAATTCCGTCCAAATGAAGCCTACAGCCGTGAAAACACGTTGTCCAAGGCCTAGTCTAGGGTAAAAGGGCTTAGATAACGTTATGAGAGATTGAATTAAATTTTGAATATTTTGCCAAAATCAAAAGTTTACCTGACTAGTGAATAAAGGGTGGGTGGGAGGGCAATTTTTCGCCTTTTTATTATCGCTAGGCGCACGTGCGAGGTGTCGAAAGACGCGTCTCCGCGCGGGCTAGCGACCTATGCAGCTTTTGAAATTATTGCAGAACAAAAATTTTGAGTTTCAGTCAAAAAACGTGATTTTCGACTGAAAATTACGTGAAAACCGGGAATTACGACTACCGAACGGGACTCGAGCACGCGGAACGCGCACCAGAATACAGGTAAGGCAGGTAAGTATTTATTGAAATTAAAATTTGAGATGAATTTGATGAGAATATTTTGAATTAAAAATTAATTTTGGTTTTCTGAAGGAAAATGTTGAGATTTTTTCTAAGTCCAAAAGCGAAAAAATTTTTTCGCGTATATGTCAATTTTAAATGTTCAGATAGTAGAACGGGACCTATTTCAGATCAGAACAGCTGAAAACAGCTTCAAATTGCGTCACCTGGATGCAAAGTTATAACGATTTTATGAAATTGTTGTGTTCCTTAGGTGGATTTCGTCTGTTGGTGAATTTATTTGATTTAAAAGATGAAGCCTTTTTATATTCGCTAGGCGCACGTGCGAGGTGTCGAAAGACGCGTCTCCGCGCGGGCTAGCGACCTATGCAGCTTTTGAAATTATTGCAGAACAAAAATTTTGAGTTTCAGTCAAAAAACGTGATTTTCGACTGAAAATTACGTGAAAACCGGGAATTACGACTACCGAACGGGACTCGAGCACGCGGAACGCGCACCAGAATACAGGTAAGGCAGGTAAGTATTTATTGAAATTAAAATTTGAGATGAATTTGATGAGAATATTTTGAATTAAAAATTAATTTTGGTTTTCTGAAGGAAAATGTTGAGATTTTTTCTAAGTCCAAAAGCGAAAAAATTTTTTCGCGTATATGTCAATTTTAAATGTTCAGATAGTAGAACGGGACCTATTTCAGATCAGAACAGCTGAAAACAGCTTCAAATTGCGTCACCTGGATGCAAAGTTATATGGTTAGGTTAGGTTAGGTTAGGTTAGGTTAGGTTAGGTTAGGTTAGGTTAGGTTAGGTTAGGTTAGGTTAGGTTAGGTTAGGTTAGGTTAGGTTAGGTTAGGTTAGGTTAGGTTAGGTTAGGTTAGGTTAGGTTAGGTTAGGTTAGGTTAGGTTAGGTTAGGTTAGGTTAGGTTAGGTTAGGTTAGGTTAGGTTAGGTTAGGTTAGGTTAGGTTAGGTTAGGTTAGGTTAGGTTAGGTTAGGTTAGGTTAGGTTAGGTTAGGTTAGGTTAGGTTAGGTTAGGTTAGGTTAGGTTAGGTTAGGTTTGTTTTTTTTTTTTTTTTTTTTTTTTTTTTGGTTTGGCAGGAGTGGGAAATCCTCATGGACGCCCAGACTGACTCACTGGTGAGCCAGTCTGGGCAGTGCCGGACTCTTACCGGCTAAAACCCACTCCTGCCTTTCTAAGTGTCCCTCTGACATTGGTCATCAGAGATCTTTTTGATCAATTTGTCATTTTCTTTCGTCCATTCATTCATCTTTCCGTCTTAAGAGTATAACACTTTGGCACATGTTTTTTATTTATCTTTTAGAATGATTCTTATCTATCTTATTTATTATAATTAATTCAGTAACATATTTGTTACGGGTCTTACAGCCATCTAATATCTAGTTTCATATTTTGAATTAAACAAATTTTGCATTTTAACGTTAAATTTTGACAACTCAGGATTTTGAGACTAAATTTTTACATCTAAAGTTTTATGATTTACAGTTAATATTTTAAAATCTATAATTTCACAGCGATTACTTTTTATGTATTCTGGTAATACATAACAGTATATCTATTTTCTTAATCTTTATTATTTTTAATAACTTTACCAGCAATTTCCTCACAGTACATTAAAAACTTTTTTCTTAGTTTTGGATTTCCCATTATTGTCGGTATGTTTTCTAATTTTATTTCTGTGTTTATTTCGGACTCGAGTTCATATTTGTTTTTCGCGAATATAGGGCACTCCGTTAGCAAATGTGGGATGCTCTCATTTTTAGAAGGGTCACAGGGACATGCCGGGCTCTCCTTGCACTTGAAGCGATTCAAGTACTCGGAGAACCCGCCATGTCCTGTAAGCACTTGTACTATGACTGGGTTGAGCACAATTTTTCGGACTATATGGTAGGCTGCAATTGCGTCAGGTAGAAAAAGTTTTGTAGTTGTAGCCGTTTCGCCCGAAACGTATCTCGCGCTCCATTCGCCAAGCGACTCCGCTCGGATTTGTCGCTTGATGAATGAAGCCGGACATAGATCGTAGTGTGGCTTTGTTTTAATGTTTAATGCTGCCTCTTTTGCCAACACGTCTGCCCTCTCATTCCCTTCCATCCCCGCATGTGCCTTAATCCAGAATAGTTGAATGGATTTTCCGCACAGTTTCAGTGCCTGGATATTTTTTAGCGTTTTAAATGCCAAGGGATGGAGAGAGACGCCTCCGGTGACGGTTTCTAGGGCTGATCTAGAGTCGCAATAGATCTGGACAACGGCTGAGGGATGTTTCAAAGCCAACTCCGAGGCCTTATGCAGAGCCAGTAGTTCGGCTTGATAAACGGTGCAGAAACTATCCAGTTTAAACTTTTGGGCTTTGGTTTCCACCCCATTTTCCCACAGGCTCAACGCTGCACCGACTTTGCCCTGGATTTTGCTTCCGTCGGTGAAGATTTTTGGGGTTGTGAGTTCTTGCTGGGCCATTTCTGCATCGTTCACCACGCACTTGAACTGAATACCAACTTGGCTGGCTGGGTGTGGTAGTTCCGTGTAAGGAACTGGTGTTTCGATGTCTCGGTCTCCTGTCACTCTCCAGGAGTATCCTCTTTTCTCTTCATAAAAAGAGGCTGCTTCGCGGATCCTAAGGTCCAAAGGAAGCAGCCCAGAGAGTAACAGGGCCGAGTTCAGCGATGTTGTCCTGTACGCCTTCACTATTTTCTGCACAAAGCCCCGTTGAACGGTATCCAGCTGCTTCCGCATCCCCTTTTTGTTTGTGGCCGGTGCCCAAGCACTGGCAGCATACATTATCACCGGCTCCACCACTGCGGTGTATATGGTCCTGATTATTTCGGGCTTCAGGCCCCAGCTGATTTTGGCGGCTCTTGATAGCTGCTTGTAAAGGTTTAACGCCTTTCTCGTGACGTTCGAGACGTGGGCGTTAAACGTCAGCTTGTCATCAACCGTGAGCCCCAGTATCTTGATTTCCCGAGACAGGGCAATGTCCTCACCGCCCATGCGCAGAAGCGGTGAATCATATTTCAACCTGTTTGTGACCACCATAGCTTTCGTTTTGTGGGGTGCAAACTTGAGTTTGTTTCCGTTTCCCCACTTCTGGACATGAGCGAGACTTGCACTAGCCTGTCCCTGGACATCAAGCGCTGTTTCACCCGAAAAAATCAGAACCACATCATCCGCGAATGCCTGGCAATAGTCGCCTCGTTGTTCTAGCTCTTTGAGCAGGGGATCCAGGAGCATGTTCCAGAACGTGGGCCCACCTATGGAGCCTTGTACGCAACCTTTTGACGTTCCTTGTACGAACTCTGCTCCTGCATACCGCACCCTTACCCTCCTATCCAGTAGATAGCTATCTACCAGACGTCTCAAGTTGATCGGGCACGGTGTCTCGGCCAGTCGGCATTTCATGGCTGGCCACCAGGCATTGTCGAAGGCTCCCTCTATGTCCAATGATATGACAACGACGATCTTCTTCTCTTTCAGTCGGTCTCTTATATGTTTTATCAGGTCATAGAGGGAGTCCTCGGTGCTGCGCTGCGGCATGAAACCGTACTGGCTCCTGCTAACTTGTGGCGATATATGCCATCTAATGCGTCGCATCAGCATTTTTTCCAAAATTTTCCCCAGTACAGGCAATAGCCCAATCGGCCTGTATGATTTGGGGTGCGCATAGTCGTCCTTGCCTGGCTTTTTAAGGACCACGACTACTGCCTCTTTCCAGATGGTCGGAAAATGGAACAGAGAGAGACATCTGTTTAGCACTGCTAGGAACAGTTGCGGGTTATGGGTAATAGCCGCCCTGCATATATCCGCTGTTAGGCCGTCAACACCCGGTGCTTTCTTGGGATTAAAACTAAATACGGACCACTTAAGTTCCTCCACTGTGAATAGAGGATCAAATGTCTCACCATTCGTATTTTTATTCACTCTATTCGCCAGATCACGTATCCTACTGTGGTCCGCATTGTCATCCTGTGTTTTATCCTCAGGATAAAACGTCTTTGCAAGCATCCGGGCTGACTCCTCGCTGCTGAGTACGCGGTTGCCTTGTACTAGCGGTATGTCTTCCTGCCTACTGGCAGTGCGACTTATTACCCTATATATGCTGTCCCACATAGTCTCTCGTTCCTGCCTTCCACAGAACTCCTTCCAACTGGATGTCAGCGTGCTCTCCATCTTCTGTTTAAGCTCCTCTTTGGCTGCGAGGTACAAGGCTAGGACCCATGCTCTGCGTCTCGGTGCGGCACCGGAGATTCTCCTCTTACGCCTTTTAACCTCCTCTTTCATTCGTGTCAACTCCTCGGTCCACCAAGGCAATCCTGTCTGATTTCTTTTACTTACAATCGGTATGGTTCCCTCACATGCCTGCTCAATTGATTCTGTGTATCTTTCTGTTATCTTGTCCAAATCTTCTGTCCTCAATATTTTGTCTATTTCTGTTTTGTTTATGTTTTGTTGTTCCCAAATTTCGTCAAGTTTCTCAGAAAATTGTCCCCATTTTGCCTTTCTAGTATTATACTTTCTAGTAGTTCTTATAATGTCCATACCTTTTGATTTCTCTAGTTTTAATTCAAACAGGATTGCCTTGTGGTCCGAGGTGGTGACGTCCCCGGATAGTCTCCAATTTGCCACACTTCGGAGCATGTCTTCTGTGCAGGTCGTTATGTCGACGCAGCTGCAGTACCTTTGGTTACCCCTGATGACGTCGAAGGTAGGGACCGTTCCCATGTTCAGGATCTGGAGTCCTAGTTCATCGAGGGCACCTGCTAGGGCCTCACCCCTATGATCCGCCTCTCGGCTTCCCCACCACGTGTTCCAAGCGTTGACATCCCCCCCCAGTATCACGTCGCGAACTCCGATTCCCTCCATAATCTTCCTAAGATGGCCCAAGTCTGGCTCGATAGGCTGTCCACCATCCAGGTACACCGACACCACTCCTATTTCCCAGGCTCCGGTCCTCAGTTTTGCAACTGCAAAGTTTTCAGTAGTTAGGGTTGGGCACTGTGTGAGGTTTATGGTGTCGTCGAACAGTACAATGGCCGCTTTGTTGACTTTCTCGGTTTTCCTGGCACACTGTACTACCCGTGCACCCGGATGGCTCTTCATTTCCCCAACTCTGCCAATGTATGGCTCTTGGACCATTGCAAACGCCAACTTTCGCTTTTCCGCTTCCATAATGAGCTCAGCTGTGGCCAGTTTGCTTTTTTGGAGGTTTGCCTGTACGACACGATACTGGTGAGGTCTGACTTCACTATTTACTGCGCTTCCGCCCGGGACCACCTTAGCAATACGCCACCGACAGCCGCGCCAATCCGTCCCACTTGATACGAGTTGGGCACTCGCTGTCGAAGGCGTTGTGCTCAGTCTTACCTATCTTTGCGGAAACGCAGTTCCGGCACTTTGGTGGCTCCGCGGCTAGCCGTGAGGGGCAGTCCACCCTCATGTGGGGGTCCCCACAATGTGTGCAGAGATCGGCAGGTTCCGTGCACAACTTACGGCTGTGGCCGAAGCGCAAGCAGCGGGTGCACTGAATCAGTGGTGACTGGTCCAGCACACGCACCCGCTGCAAGTCAATGTGCACTCGACCCGCGTGCGTCAGCCTCTGCCACACAGCGGGGGACGCCTGCAGGATGACGTGGCACATGTGAGGGTTCCTCGTCCTTCGACGGTACTTCACCCCCATCCTCAGGTCATCCGCAGGTACGTCCCCGATCAGGTGACTATTTTGGCGTTTTAATGCCTCAATGAACTCCTCGTCTGAGTGGCACGAGAGGACATCCTTGGCGATGATGAGAGGATCTTTGTTTTTAACTTCCTCCACCGTTAGATTTCCGGCCTTTTTAATTCTATCGGTCACCTTGGTTAGCTCCTCCCTCGTTTTAAAGCCGACCACCACCTTTTGGTCCCTCGCTTTTCGCACTCTCTCCACTCTGGTCCCCTCATTCCTTGCATCCACCACCTTCCTCAGCTTTTCAAGAACCTCTTCCCCGGTGTCTTTGTCATCGACCGATGACACAACCACCGAGTGAAGAGGCTCCTGGAAGTGCCGCTTAGGGACGGCGGCCATCTCCGCGAACGAGGGTCCCTGTCCTGCGACAAAGCGAGGCACCTGTTGCAGGCGCTCCGACAGAGCCCGTGTATGCAGCTGGCACTCCTCCATTGCCGTATTGTGCTGCTGGAGGTTCTCCATTAACTGCTTCATGAGCGCTGTCGGTTCGCCTGAGGTCGGCATAGGGTCCGCGCGAGCTTTTTCGGGCTCAGCTGCCTCTCCAGGTGTTTTAGCTCTATCACTCTCCCCCTCCCTGACCAGATGATAGAGTCTCTCGACAGCTTTGGTGATCCCATCCTTTATCTCCTTTTTGAGATTTCTGGAGCTTTCCAAGTGGATCTTGGCCTTGGTTAGACACGCCTTTGCCTCCGTGGTTCTGTTTAGGTACTGTACGGGTGGTACTTCTCGAGGCGGGCTCTCCAAGGCTTTTCCTGGCATCTCATACGTATCTGACCTTACCCGCTTGATGGCTAATGCTTTGGGTTTGGGTTTGGGGGATGTGAGTTCGGCTGTCTTCTTGGGAGGAGTGGGAACGGGTGCCTTTTTAGGAGATGTTTGAGTTTTTGGGGGTTGCCCCACTTTCTGTTTCTCCGCTTCCCACTCCCCGACACTGCGCCTCACTGAGGGGCCCGCTGGTGCTGTGCATGCCTCCTCAACGCCCGAACCTTCCTCCGCAGCCTTCGGCTTGTTAAGGGGGGTCCTTATTCCGAACATCTTTAGTGAGAGTGTGTAAGATGATTTGCCAGAGGACACTTACTAAGAATAACTGAATCCCTGTAAAGGGGGGATCAGAAAATACCTAATTAGAGAATTATAAAAAGTGAATAAAATAAGTAAATACAAGCCCTAAATCTAGGACTTGGTCAGGTTAAAATAAGTCAGTGAATTAATTGCGTTCAAGGTGACGATAATAGGCCCTTGAACCACCAATTTCAATTTTTTCCTATTGCCGAAAGGTGCAAGTCAAGCTTTAAGAGCTAAAAATGGAAAGTTGTTTTTTGGAAAATCCTGAAAAGTTTACCTGGCTAATAAGAACAGGGTGGGTGGGAGGGGAATTTTTCGCCTTTTTATATTCGCTAGGCGCACGTGCGAGGTGTCGAAAGACGCGTCTCCGCGCGGGCCAGCGA
>OX424510.1:23932399-23989585 GCA_949152395.1 Agrochola litura | reverse complement strand
ACAATTGAAAGGATGATCGCGTTGTATATTATCATAATTATAGTGAACTTTGGAACCTATGTATTTTATAAACTCCTTTGGGGGCTTAAGATTTCCGTAACTGTCAAAATATTCGATATAATCATCACATTTTGCATAGGCTACCCAATGAGAACCAGGATTTTTAGAACTGTCTAAATTAATAACTCCACATTCTTTTTTTAAAGGTTCTTTAGGCAGCTCATCTCTCATAAAGACACCTCGAAAATAGGGAATATTATTCCCATACTTCAAAATGTCAAAGTTAGATAAAGCTCGTTTGGGTAGCCGGTATTTTAGTTTTTTTCTTTCGATACAAAAATTCCAAGTCCATTTTTATGGGGTTTGAGATGTAATCCATTTCCGATACAAAGAGCTTCTACTTTTTCATTGTGTCTCTTCATTTCAGTAAAACGTTTTTTAGCCATCTTGAATTCATTAATAGTTTTAGCAATACCAGCTGCACCACCTGCCAAGGCTCCAGCAGCTGACAATCCCGCAAAAATAGGAATCAAAGGCAATACTCCACCAGTTTTTGGTATTGGAATAATGCGAGGAAGTTTTATTGATGAATCATCAACTAATTCTCTTGCAGCAGCCATAGCTAATTCTATTGCCATTTTCTTGCCTTTTGGTTTTAATTTTTGTATATGTCTTTTCGTTTTAGTAATTACATGTTTTAATTTATTTTTAAAACCATTGCCAGACGTAATTTTCTTTGAAGACTTTTTATTATGACCACGACTTTTTAGGCCAGCACCCGTTTTAATTTTTGTTAACATAGCTTTGCTTACTAAATGCGCTGCGAATTTTTCACCGACACTTGCATCAGACGCAACTGCCCGCTTTTTTGACATTTTTAACAAAACTAAATCTGCTATATGTCGATCCTTTAAAGTTGATGATTTATGATAAGCAATATCGTGCTCTTTACAATATTCGTCTAATTTATTTATACCTTTATCTCCATGTGTAATTCTCTTAATTAATTTAGTACCAGGACCGCAATAATTGTATCCTGGTAAGTGTAATTCAAATGGTAAATTATTTATAAGCCAATTGAGAAGACTACGCTCTCCAATACACATCATAAGACTGATCAATTATAGATTGAATACTTTATAAATATATAATTTTTATAATATATTTGACTTATCAATCCAGCTGTTTTCAGCAGACGGCAAACCTAACCATTTTACCAAAACCCTGTTTCCTTTTCTTCTAAGAACTTTTTCAACCAGATATACATTAGAATGTTTTGCCTTTTGTAGCTCTTGTACATAAAATGCTCCTAAAATAGGCCGACCTCTGATTGAATCTTCAAGTAAGTATGTGATAGGAGTTGTATTTTGTATTTTTCGAATTTTAAATATTTCTGTCGACCAGTTAGGAGTATATCCTTTTTCAAATGTTCCTTTATACTTACTGATACGCACATAATCATCAATTTTAAACTTACTTTTATACATACTATTGATTCTTACCAGCTTTTCATATCTTTCTAATATACGTTTCTTATTAATATTATCCACATTTGCCGGAATTTCATCAATTGTCCGATGGTAGGTGTGATTGTATTTATCCATAACACTATTGAGGGTATTATCTATCCAGTTATAGCTTCCTTTTAAACTAAATTCTTTATACAGTTTAGATTTCAATGTTCTGATGAATCGCTCAACTATTGAAGCTTTTTTTGTTGAGAAGGTTGAATAATGATTAATGTGATAAGATGTCATAAGTTTTTTAAAATTATTATTATAAAACTCAGTCCCATTATCAGTTTGCAGATTTTTGGGGATACGCCCTTTTTCCAATAAACGCTCAAAATTGCTACATACAATTTCTTTGTTTTTACTTTTCAGAGGAAAGGTCCATGCATATTTCGAAAATGTGTCAATAACAGCAAGAATAAATCTAAAGTTTTTATTTTCCTTAGAAATTGATTGCATATCAATTAAGTCCGCTTGCCATAAATCATCTATATCCTTCATAACAACATTTCTTCGTGGGAAGTTTAGCCTTGCATTTTTATGGATCTCATTTACCACATCTGCTTTACTCATATCGCAGATGTTTTTTTTTTCGTGTGTATGTTTTTTGTTTTTATTTTTTCTGAACTTGTTCAGTGACTAAATTTGCCAATGCTCATGATGAATGAGTCTGTAATACTAAAATAAATATTTATCATTGCTAGTATTTATGCCTTAATTATGTTAGATTCTTTTAATTCTTCAATTATAGATAGAATTTCATTATCATGATTTGTATTGCCAGCATCTCTTGAAGCGACTAATAATTTTAATCTCTCCACCAATTCATTAGGATCATCCCAATACACCAAGTCAGTGTTGTTTTTATATTTTTTTAGTTTTGGTAAGTTTCCTCCAAATTTAGAATCAATTTTATCATCTGACGTTTCGGTAAATAATGGTTTGATTATTTCACGATATTTGACACCTTTATCACCCTTTATTTGACCTTTGGGATTAAAATCTCTCTTATGGGCATTTGTATGATGTAACATATCCTTATAGACAAGTTTATCTTCATTCGAAACTAACTTTAAATCAGGTTTTCTTCGAAGTAAAAGTTCTTTCAGGCCAGATGTTAAATTGTAAGATTTGTTGCCAATTTTAATCATAATTAAAGTATCATTATTCAAACTATCGATTTTAGAAAATGATATTTTTGAATTACCCATCAATAAAGTTTTGTTTTCGCTTCTAATTCCAAATGGTATGGAAATACCATCATAAATACCATAGATATCATCACCCTCTAATGACATTTCTAAATTATCTGCTAATTCCGTTGTAGTATTTCGTTCAACAAGTTGTGTAGAGTTTCGTTTTGGATCGTAATAGTCACTGATCTTGGTAGATGAACTAGTATTATTTTCCTCCGTTTCAATTTCTTCAGTATTAGTAAGAGTAGTATTTTCTATATTTTTTACATTTTTTACAAACCTATTTGAGTCAACTAAGGCTTTAAGAGGATCTGTTACAGGTTTTAGCATTTTATCAAGTGACATGTTAATTTCATGTTCTTGATTTTTTATTTGTTTCATTTTATTTTTTATGGTGTCAACAGACTTCATTAACTCCATTTTAATTGTTTTCTCCATCTTCCTTTATAACAACTGAATTCAGCTAAGGATAGAATAGCACTAAACTTATATTTCTATGAAATTCGTTTAAATATAAAACTTCATTCGAAGTAAAAAAAAGTATCGAAATTCTGTCTGTATCTTCCCTTATTTATAGGAGACTCTTTGTTAATAATTAAAAAATTATGAGGGGTTTTCCAAACTGTTTTACAAATATCTTTAAACTGATTCCATAATAAATCAGAGCTGACGTGTTCTTCATAAATGTGCTTTAAGTTCACATCGTCTTGTTTAAATATTATAAGAAAATTAACATTATCACGTAACAATTGTTTCGGAATTTTTGAATAAGTTTGTGATAAATAGAAGCAATCAATTTGCTTATGTCTACCCATAGAAAAATAATTGCGGATATTTATTTGATTTTCACATGCCACATCATCAAAAATAAATACAGAATTAGTTAAAGCTTCACTCGGAGATATTACATCTTTATTATCATTAAACTCGTAGAACTTTATTTGAGGTACTCTTCTTAATACTTCGCTTAGAAAACGATATTTTGGCTGAAAACTTGTTTTGGAGTAAAGATAAAGATTCTGAAATTTCAGTCCATTTTCATGCAGAAGCAAACTGATCATTACGTTTGTTTTACCACAGTTTGAAGGACCGCAAATTACACAACGAATTGTGTTAGGCAGTAAAATGCTGTGTTTGATTTGGTGAGCAGAGTCACTAAAATTTATATTATTAACGTTCAGAGATATGGGTTGTTTGATCAACTTCATCTTGTTTATTACTTAATTTCTTTGCTGACCTTCATATATATACAAGACTTATATGGTAAGTAACTTTATCCCTTTAATATGAACATAATAATATTATCACACATCATAGCAAACCAAAGACAGTTTCAATATAGTGAAGCAGGCACATAGTTCATTTGACTACTATTGCTCCAACAAGTAGGACCTACACAACTGAATTACAATTGAATTCAATATTCACGGTCAGTATTTCTATAATTAAGATTCATCAATACTTAGATTTTATATTAGAATTTATGTTTAACTTTTCTTCCTTTTTTTACAGAATTATGTCCGTCTCCCCATCGTATAGTCCTGTGGAGAGTGCTTTTTTTGCGGTGCGTATTTAATTTATCGTTATTTGAAACATTTTAAATTGAATTACAAGAATGATTTGAATTTAATGTACAGAAGCGGACTTAATGCCATAAGCATTTTCTATCAGTCAACCTTTGAGTGATGCAGAGACAAACAGTTTAATTATTATGTTTAACTATGTTATAATTATTTTATTTTATTACAGGAGACGAATAATCTTTGTCCAGACAACACCTACGCTCTTGGAAATCCATTTCTTTTTGCACAAGACAGGGAAACTTTTTATACTGCAGAAGCAGAACTAGCGCATCAGGAGTATTTAAATGAAAAAACGGAAGAGAAATCTGGGGAAACTAAAGACCCTAAAAGAAAGAAATCTAATATTAATAAGAAGGTCATAAAAAAGTCTCCTACACAGTCTTCATCTTACGTTATTCGGAAGGAGACAGGAAAACCCCATCATTTGATTAAAATACATATATATGATCTTACCAGATGTGACAAAGACAATAAACAAAATTGTGACATTGATAATGATGTTGATGATAGCGCTGACGTAAGCATCCAGTACCTTGTAAAAGATGATTATGATGATATTTTGGATGAAACTGAGCATCTAGTCGGCAAAATAGTGAAGAAAATTAGTAATAAGCAGTATTAAATGTGTGTAATACGAACAGTTTATTTTGTGATTGTGAACATGTAAGTGTGTGTTTATTAGCTATAACAAATGTTTAATGAATTTTACTTTATAATTAGAATATTTTTGATTATTTTTAATAATGTTTTTTGTAATATTTAAGTCTTTTTCATGTAAGAATATAATAATGAATGTAAAAGTTTAATAAATATTATAATGTTCAACTTGACTAGTTTCATTTTGTGTCAGACTGCATGGGTAGTAAAATAAGATAGTAAAACACATTTATTTGAATACAAGATACCTATTTATTTCATCACAAAAAAAAAATACAATAATGACTTAATTTCTAGATTTTACAAAAATATTATCTTATGAAAAATGAAACAAGAAATATTATAATTCATGAGATTATATTGTTTATGCAATAATATAACATTATAAACATAAAAAGAAAGTAAATAGTAGATAACAAAAATAACAGCTTAAAACATAGTACGATGATGACCCCAAGGCATAGTATAAATTTTATTTTTTATCTGACGTTTGTCATCATTTCCATTAAGTACTAATTTATTAATTTTCTGTGTATATAACTTATGATTTTTAGATCGAATGACATACATAGTATCTCTGAGATTTATGTCATTAATCAAAGTATTTTTATATTTTTCAATCGTGAGTTTATTAGAAACAGGTTTTTTAACTCCTTTAGCTTTTTTAATTGTATTGTTTAAACTATTTATACAGTATAATTTAGCCCTCAAACCAATAAACTCAGTAATGACATCTCCACCCATTTCATCCTTAAAATAGCCAGGTATTTGTTTATTCGCTTTCGGAATACCATAAATATTATTTTCTTTAAAGTTACTAGTATCAAAATATTTTATATTTTGTTTCATGTCTTTATAAAAATCATCAGTATGTATTATATACAAGAGACTATCAGTATCAGTATAACAAAGTTTTATGTCATCTTTATATATTTTCTTCATAACAGAATAGTGAAACTGATACAAATGACGTTTTGCTAATTCCAGTATTGTAAAACCAATGTATATTGGTCGATCTAAAACAACTTTAGCAGGCTCTAATTGAATAGCAACAAGGTTTTCTGAAATAATAGCCATATTTTTAAAATTAGGGGCGCTCACATATTTTTCTGCCCCCTTTATTTTATTTGTCTTATTAAAGTCATCTTTCCATACATTAACTAATTTAACATTCACTTGTTTTCTTTTATTTTCAATCGTTTTACCAAATATTGAATTATTTTGCTTCTTGAAAAAATCTCTTTCGAAATCTGAATTAGCTTTTTGTCTGAGTGCTGTATTAAGATTTATGTAGGGTTCTAAGATGTTTTTTTGAGTAAATGCTAGAATTTTGTGGACATTTAATAATATAAGACCATTCTTTAAACATTCTTGTAAGTGAATATAGTGGATGACATATCTATATTTATCATACAGATTAGCAATTAGTTTTGTGTTTTTGCTATCACATGGAATAGGAACGGATAATTTTTCTGGCGCAAATGGTAAATCAGAATGCTCGTCATGTATATCAGGAGGATAATGAATATCAACTTCAAGTATGTACCCTTCGTCACTATCAGCAGAAACGGATGCAATTTCCAATAAAGCTATTTCAGATTTTGTTAAAAATCTAAAATTTCCACAGGGAAGTCTTTGTGTCATAGCATGACCATATAAATTGACACAATCTAAGTAAACTAAAAATGTGCTGGGTTCTTTTTCGCTATAGTCTGGCAAATATTTATTATTAGCCTTTGCATGTCGCAGCGAACATTGAGCAAGACCTCCTCTGATACCTTTTTCTAGCATTTGATATATTTCTATATCAGATATTAAATCTAATTCTACTTTAGTTAGCAAGAGCATAGCGTCCCAGCTTAATGACGGTGATGAAACATAATGACACGGGTCAAGCTCATAATGACATAAACTCATAGATCGGAATTTCTCAAATATGTCACACAATAGTAAGACATCACATTTCAAATATAAATCAGTATATTCGCCTAAATTCGTAATACCAAATTTAGCCCACACATTTAAAGCGTGATCGTAATCGTCAGTAGACACTGTATCGGATGTGAGTTTATTATAAAAATTTGAGCGATCTGGTAACCGAGTTTCCGCATATCGTTCCCAGGAGTCTATATAATCATAGCAATACACGCCTTTCCTAAGGCACAGTCTAAATAAATTTTCATCAGTGAAAAATGAGTGTAAATGCTTTAAATCATTGGAGTCCAGTGTTTTTACTAAGTTGTCTAAACTCGAACTTAAGAAATTAAAAGAATCTATGAATTTTAATTGGGCTACTTTCTGAGAATTAAATGGGAAAAATTTAGTAAAAGAAATATATTTATCCTTGGTTCTTGGAATTAAATTGATTCGACCGCAAACACTTGAAAGTTCTTTTATAAATAAATGACAGTCATATCCCGAAAGATTATGAAATATTATGGGAATAAATTTTACAGACTTATTATTTAAGTTGCATGAATTATGAGCTGGACCGCGATATTTACCTGTGAAATGATCGTGGTCATGAACGATACGGTCATTATTAGAAAAAAATTCTTTACAAATATGACATACTGTAGCAGTCTTAAATGAAAGAAGCTCTTCATCATTCAACGGGGACATTTCGCTAGGCAAAGATAAAATGTCATATAAACTTTCTAAATCCTTAGCAATAGATTCTACAAACTTTTTTGAACAATTTGGGCCTCGATAAGATACTAAATTATTAAGTTCTGGATTAGTTTCACAGCATATATAATAGGCAAAACAAGTTGCTTCATGAATTTGTATGTTTTCGACATACTGACTTTTATTTTTATCTGAATATTCTCGAAGTAAGCTTTCAAAGTCTCCATAAATAACAATAGGAATTCTTTGAGTCCTTATATAATTGGAAAACCGAAGCTTGCTATTCTCTTCTGGGAGCACTGTTTGCATTCGTGCACAATTATGATTATCTAATTTTGCCTCTGAATCAAAGTATATAAAACATTCATCACATAAGTGAATTTTAGATTTGTGTTTTGTTAGTTGATCATGAACTAATCGCGCAATATTTTTTATTAAACAGAAATGATTTTTGTCTCCTTTTTGAATTAATAATAAATTTACATGGGTCAGTTTCCGTTGTAAAGTTTTGTATAATGGTCCAGTAATAGTATTTTTTTTTTCTAAACCATAAACATTTACACTTATATGTGGATTATTTTTTTCGAATTGTTTTATGTCATCAAATGTTGGTGGGAAAGACATACCATTTAAATTTAATAATTTAGAGTAATGTGGATATGATGAAACTCTATTACTGTTATACCGTACTGGATACATATGTGCTACAATACACCAGAGAAAACAATGTCTATCTTTATTGCAAATGTTAAGACATGACTTTGTTTTAAGAATTTTTATCGGTAAAGAAATGTAACTGCCAGCTTTTAAGGGATTATACTTAACTATATTCATTTCTAAATGATTAATCGACTCTATAGCCCAACCAGATTCTGATAATTCAAATTCTGTGCACTTATACAGCATTTTTTGCACGCAATCTTCAAAAAATAATTTTATATTAGTATTCTGAATTATCACATAATACTTTGTATTGAAAGATTTCAAAGACAATTCTTCATTTTTAGGCAACTTGTACAATACAAAAAGCTCAAATTGTATCTTAATCGCTCGATGTTTCAATCGCAATGTCTCAATAATCTTGTAAATCGTGCTAGAAATATCTGATAAAAATATCTCTGGTGATATGTTATCTAAACTTGTTGGATTAAATCTGTAACTAGCAATTCTATTTTTGAAAGCAGTAGCTATTATTTGCACATTATCAAATTCAGTACTCAACAAACAGTTTGATTTATGTATATTACTTTTCTTATGTGATGAATATTTTTGGACATAAACCTTACAATGTGGACAAAATTTCATGTTTGTTTATGTTGAATACAAAAAAGTAAAGCAATAATCTATTAATTTAACCTTAATTATATTCACCAAAACATATGTTTAATACTTATATTTATTTTATCTTAAAATTGTTTAAAGTTTTTTGATTTAGGTACTTCAAGGCCAAAATTAGGTACTGTTCTAGAATTTTTAACTACTTCAAGATTAAGGTTAAAGGTCCGAATTACTGATCTGAGTTTTTTTAAAGTACTTAAAGCATAAGATTCAAGGTCATAATTACTGGTCTAGAATTTTAAGCTTTGAGATTAATTAATTCGAGTTTATTGGTTTTTAGTTTTTTGGTTTTTAGTTTTTTGGCTTACTGAAAGAAATTATACAAATAATGATTAATAAAAATATAAACATATAAGTAAGTACCTATGTAAGATTATATTTCATTAAAATTATCTGAGAAAACAAACATTAAAAAGAAAGATCAATATTATAGACTTCATGGCGCAGGTACTTACTTAAATTCAAACAATATAGACTATAATCTATTAATTTAACCTTAGTTATATTCACCAAAATATATGTTTTATACTTATATTTTGGCCTAAAATTGTTTTAAGTTTTTTGATTTAGGTAAGTACTTCAAGGCCAAAATTACTGTTCTAGAATTTTTAACTACTTCAAGATTCAGGTTAAAGGTCTGAATTACTGATCTGAATTTTTTTAATGTACTTAAAGCATAAGATTCAAGGTCATAATTACTGGTCTAGAATTTTAAGCTTTGAGATTCATTAATTCGAGTTTATTGATTTTCGGTATTTAGTTTTTTGGTTTTTAGTTTTTTGGCTTACTGAAAGAAATCATACAAATAATGATTAATAAAAAATAAAAATATATATAAGTAAGTACCTATGTAAGATTATATTTCATTAAAATTATCTGAGGAAACAAACATTAAAAAGAAATATCAATTATACACTTCATGGCGCAGGTACTTACTTAAATTCAAACAATATAAAATATAGATTATAACCTATTAATTTAACCTTAAATTCACCAAAATATATGTTTTATACTCATATTTATTTTGACGTAAAATTGTTTTAAGAGTTTTGATTTAGGTACTTCAAGGTCAAAAACACTGGTCTAGAATTTTTAACTACTTCAAGATAGGTTCGAATTACTGATAAATTTTTTTTATGTACTTAAAGCATAAGATTCAAGGTCATAATTACTGGTCTAGAATTTTAAGCTTTGAGATTCATTAATTCGAGTTTATTGGTTTTTGGTATTTAGTTTTTGGTTTTTAGTTTTTAGTTTTTTGGCTTACTGAAAGAAATCATACAAATAATGATTAAAAAAATAAAAATATGTATAAGTAAGTACCTATGTAAGATTATATTTCATTACAATTATCTGAGGAAACAAACATTAAAAAGAAAGACAATTATAGAATTCATGGCGCAGGTAGGTACTTACTTAAATTCAAACAATATAAAATATAGATTAGACTTATAAAGTGATCGTTACAAACATCTGTCTATACAATTTATACAATGTGGAGACAACAATTCAACAATAAATGAAAATATGGGCAATTATAATTATGAAAAGAAAAAGTATAGGTATGCCATTATATTATAGACCCTTTAAATGTAAAAAAAAAAGGTTTTTAAACAAGTTTATGATAAAATATAATAGGCATAATCATTAAAAGAGCAAAACAAAATTAAGGAGTCCTTTAAATTGGGGGGTAAGACGCTTACCTAATTTTAAAATACGTTAGACTGATAGAGTATGGGCTGTATCTTCTGATAATCTTCTTTAGCAGCGGTCACAAGTTTTGTGACTGCTTTCCATACCGGACTGCTGTCATCAACAGCCGATTTGAAGGTAACTAGTGCCCGTTTCCAGCGGTCGGTGCTGAGCGCCTCCGCGTCCCGAGCGTTGTAAACACGCAGTTCCACGTAGTAGTTGCCCTGCCGGGTGGGATCCCGCTGGAGTGTATAACCGGAACCGCTACGTCTTGATAAGAAGCTCCGCAGTGCAGCCGCTCGGATGGGTTCACCGCCAAGTTCTTGCTCGTTCTGAAATTAGAAATGATTATCATTAGAACAATTAAAAAAGAAAAAGCATGAAAACCACCTTCAAAATGTATTGACTCATAGATTTTAACTGATCAGGGAATCGTATTTAGAATATCTTAGTCAGTCTTTGGCTTTGACAGACAGACAGACACGCGAGTGATCCTATAAGGGTTCCGTTTTCCTTTGAGGTATGGAACCCTAAAAATAATGGAAAATTAAAATTAAAAGGATCCACATTACAAATAAACAAATGTATGTTATTGTTTATTTGTAATGTGGATCCTTTTAATTTTAATTTTCCATTATTTTTAAATAAAAATTAAAAAGGTATTTGCAAATAAAAAACTTCAGCATACCTCTGAATCCGACTGCTTCCTTTTTTTGACCGATGTCGATGGCGTCGGCAAATCAACGTCCGACTCCGTGTCGGACCCAAAAAAGTTAGATTTTACCACTGGAGCGCTGGTAATTTTCTTTATTGCAGGTTTATTTCTTTTGCCAGCAGCCTTTTTCCCTGCCTTCTTTTTCTGTGCCGATGGTGCTGGCTGAGATGCTGGTATTTCACAGTCAGAATCGAAGGGATTGGTTGACCTAAAAGGAAGAACACCAATAAATTTCACTCACAAGTTCAATTAATTATTATTCGATATAAATAATAATTGTAGAGTTATACGCACATACTTGTTGCACTATTGTTCACAATAATATTGAAAAAAAAGAAAAGCTGCAAGTACCCGGGATGCGCACTAATTAAAATGAAATGATTAAATGCAGTCATATTTATAGATTACATTTTTAAAGCGGTGGTTACAGTAAGAAATCGCTCACAAAGTTAGAAAGCGATTTTGACATGTATGCTAAAAATTAGTTCTATGTCATCAGCAAATAGGGTCTAAAATTCATTGATTGGTACTTACTCAATATGATTGCATCCTTACTTTCCTTATTTGTCGACGGCGTCGCTCTGTCGCGTATACCTGAGACGATTTTCTAAAAAGGAAGTGGTATGTACTCTCTCAGAACAATAAGCTGCAAATTGCTGACGCGGGATTATTTTATTACGGTAATGGAATTAATGATAGAACTGTATGTATTATTTATATTAAATTAAATAATGGAAAAAAAAATAAAACATGAAAACAAAATCCAGACCGGAACAAATACTTATTTGTCCCGTGCGGGAATCGAACCCGCGACAGTTGGCGCATTTAGTTACAGCACGTTTATAAACTAATATTTACATTGTGATGCAGCGAGATGACCTCTTAATCAATGCGCCATACGTGTCGTCGAAAATGTGACAAAACACTGGATCGCTTTTAAGATTGGGAGATTTACGATGGTCCTTGGGTGGCTTACACATATAATCAAATTCCATACTTTCCCAATTTAGAAAACGGCGCCACATCGTCACGGATACCTGCGATGAAATTCTAAAAAGGAAGTTTTATACTTATACAACTTGTTCTTTATAGGTGTATACTTACATTTTTTTTTTTTTTTACTGTGTTATTTGTGTTTTGTGTTTCACGAACTGTGTCCAAATAAATGTTTTTCTTTCTTTCTTTTCATCGCTATTAATGAAATAAATAAAATGTATCCGTATCCAAGGCACCGATGACATTATTAGGTACTTTTATTAGAAGATAGGATAGATGGGTCCACTATAAATTATTTAGTAGCTTGTTACTTCTGCGGTGCTGGGCTCATGGACTAGCACCATCAGGTTGTGTCGTGGCCAGAGCATGTTCGCAGTTTTCTATTATATTGTCCCTTCAGATGAAAAGTGATATCTATTGAATAGATAAATCCGTATTAGGGGTTTATTAGATTGAAAAGTCAGCATTCCAGTCTATTCCATTTGCAGAGGAGCATCTAAATTCCAATTACTCTTTTATCCTATATTCAGCAAGCATAATTTTCGTATTAGGTAGTCGATGTAATCGATGTAGATAAATCCTATCTTAAGATTCTATAACCGGCTATCATCTTTAGACATACATGTACAAGCGAATTGAGATACTGCAAATCGCATACTTAGTTCTACCTGTGAACAGTCGGTACACTTCGTCAAATATAATTAATTCATCAGTGGATATAGGAACACAAGATGTGCACCGCATAATTTCGATGTAACGCAGCGGTCGAACTTGATATTGCTGTTTATATTATCACTAAGCGAATGCAATAATTTTGTTCCACTGTACCAGTTCAGCGTCACCCTGTAGAATGAAATACAATATTCAATCTGCAAACAGTATCACAGACCGATTGTATTGTATGTGTGGAGAATTGAGGGTTCTGAATCACATTTCCATGTGTGGAGAATTGGGGGTTCTGGATCACATTCTGATGTGTGGAAAATTGGGGTTTCTGGATCACATTTCGATGTGTGGAGAATTGGGGGTTCTGGATCATATTCCGAGCGGAGCGAGGAAGAAATGATACAGAACCCCCAATTCTACCCTACTGACTGCCTATCTGACCTCCACAACCCAGTAACTGGGTAATACAATACTCCTTGGTAAGACTGGTTGTCAGACTTTCTGGTTTTTGTTTCTGATGATCCGTAACGACTGTCAAAGATCAACGAATGACTGCCGGGATCAACGGCTTAACGTGCTTTCCGAGGCATGGAGGAGATAGATAGATAGATAGAATATTCTTTATTCGGGAGTCTTGGTATGTAAAGATGGTCACGCGCAAGATGCCGCCGGGATTGATCCACGGACCAATCCCGGCAAGCGTAGCTTAACCTCATGGATCGACATCAATATCTTCTCCTATTTCTCCAATTAATTAACTGCAATAATAATAATACATTAATTATTAGTAACTTTATAGGTATTTATATTAGAATTTAGGCTGCCTTAATACATCCCTGTCATTCAAACGATTTTCTTTAATATAAATGGCAAGAAAATATTGTAAATTTTTGTATTTTGCATAATACTATTAAGTATTGCTAAGTCTAAAAGATTTACATTTATTCAAAATGAAACTATTTTGTTTTCTTGTAATTTTATTTGTGGGAGTTGTCAACGCTGCTTTAGGTAAGTTTCAATACAATACATGGGGCACTCAGAAAGTTTTGCGATACTAAAAAAAAAAATACTACAGGCTATATTTTTTTATTATATGTTTTCAAAGAACTCTCCATTGGCGTCTATACACAGTTTCATACGTCTAAACCAATTTTCATAACACATTTTCCAGTCCGTATCAGACACCTCTTCAATCCCCTTCTCAAATGCAATGCATCTTCCGGTGATGAAAACTGTTTTCCCTTGAGTTGATTTTTTTATTATGGGGAACTTAAATAATAAATCCATAATTCATCACTCGTAATGATATCGTAAACGCGCCGAGACGTGCCTGCTTCAAATTTTGCTATCATGTTTCGGCACCATTCTACCTGAACCTCCTGAGCCTGCGTTAGATTGTGCGGTACCCAGCTTGAAACTATCTTCCTTACCCGGAGATGCCCGTGTAGAATTTCATGCACACTTCCCGATCCAATCTGCAGTATATGCTGAATCTCTTCATGTAATTCGCCTATTCTCTTGAATTAAAATTTTCATCGCCTGCACGATTTCTTATGTAACAGCCGTCATAGGGCGGCCACTTCTTTCTTCGTCCGCCAAAGTTACTCGACCACGCTTAAATTCGTTGAACCAGCGGAAAACAGTCGCTTTAGAAGGGTTTTTGTCTATGAACACCATGCGAAGTCTTTCAAACGCTTCTTCTGGTTTTAGTCGACATAAGAAATCGTACAAAATCATCGCGCCAAAATGTTCTCGTTGTGAATCCATTTTTCACTGAGACAGAGTTAGTAGGTATATTGATTTTGCTCGTAAAAAAAATGGAGGGAATTTCGAATTTGAAATTTTGTGTTTTTTTGTAATAAATAGTCATAGTTTTAATTGACATCAAAACCAGCCAGTGTCCCCATAGACAAAAACTGTTAGTCGCAAAACTTTCTGAGTGACCTGTAGTGCTCTGTAACCATCTCACCGTGTTATCTTAGGTGAAGTGAGCGTGGAGTGAGCTGTCAGTTGCTAAGGATTGACACTATTGGCAGCTCACTTCACCTAAGATATCACGGTGAGATTTTACAGAATAGCACTACTGTAGTGCTATTCTGTAACCATCTCACCGTGTTATCTTAGGTGAAGTGAGCGTGGAGTGAGCTGTCAGTTGTTTAGGATTGACACTATTGGCAACTCACTTCACCTAAGATATCACGGTGAGATGGTTACAGAATAGCACTACTGTAGTGCTATTCTGTAACCATCTCACCGTGTTATCTTAGGTGAAGTGAGCGTGGAGTGAGCTGTCAGTTGTTTAGGATTGACACTATTGGCAACTCACTTCACCTAGGATATCACGGTGAGATTTTTACAGAATAGCACTACTGGTATAAACTAATATTACAAAGGGAAAAAAATAGATTTTTATATGTTGGTTTGTAATGGATAAACTCAAAAACATCATAATCGATTTAAAAAATTATTTCATCTGTAGAAAGCTACATTATCAGCGAGTAACATAGGCTGTTTTTTATAGATTACCACGCGTACGAAGTCGCAGGTAGAAGCTACTCTATACTTAAAATTTGTTTGTTTGTAAGTTTGTATGTAGAGGGTAATCTTCGGATTTGAAAAAACATTTTTGCATTTGATAGAAAGCCCAATTCTTGAGGAGGGTGACTTGAGGTGGGGTGAAGGCTTGAAGATTGACGAAGTCGCCGGCAGACAGAAGCTAGTTTAAAATATTTTTATACATTTTCCATTCAAAATTTTCAAACGTCAATTTTATTCCACGGATAAAGATAAAATTATAAATATATTATAAAAATAAAATTGGCGTTGAAAAAATAAGCTAGAAGAGCGGTGGCGCCACAAACTTAGCGTTCGCATTTTACCGGCGAATGACGTCACTGAAACGTTATTTATGAAAGTAGGTTGGTATGTTTTCCTAGAGAGCGTTTTTGACGCCTTATTGTCAAACATCATTTCCATGACAGCTGTCACTGCGGCCATTTTGTGGTGGCCATCGCTCTTCCAAGAAAAACCAAAAGTTAAGAAAATAACTCAAATAAATGATTAAGGGGAGGAGGATTATGATCTAGATTTATCCTTTTCATTAAATAAATGATGTTTTCTTTTTCAGATCCTATATGCTCGCAAGAGCCAGACGGGGGAATGTGTCGTGGTTATTTTGAAATGTAAGCATTCTACTTATTTAGTTTAATCTTAAAAAAAACATACACCTCTTCACCTATACAGTCCGGCCGTCGACAGAATGCGTTCCTGACACCTGTCAGTTGGACAATTTCTAGTAGTAATAAGGATCAAATTCGCAAAACACACATTCGTTCGTATGAAACTGACAGATGTCAAGAACGCATTATCTCGACGGCCGGAGAGGACAACTTATTGACAAATACAGTCGCGAAGTTATTACAGGGTGTAAAAAGACCAATCACTAAAACTAAAGTAACATTGAGCAAAAATAATAGTTGGAAAACGACTTTTATTTTTTAACCGACTTCAAATTTTTTTCGGAAGTCGATGGCAAAAAAACGAAAATTCAAAACCAAAGACACTGACTTCTAAGGCTTCGTGCACGAAAAAAGCCCCTTTTCGTCAATAACTTATCTAATTGTAAGAAAGCTTGAAATAATTAAGTATAAAAGTACAGTTTTCGTGGTGTCAGTCACAGCACCTGTTAATAGTGGCATAACGTTTGCGCTCTCTAAAATATGGTTTATTTCGCCTTTGATTTATTTAATGAAGATATAGTACAAACATAAAATAAAATTTTGTTTTTTTATCAAGGATAGCTGAAGACTAATGTGTGATTTTTAAATTGCTTGATATAGTTTGCTAAATAATAGGAAAAAATACATTACAGACAGGGTTTAAAAAAAAAATTGTTATTTCAACATTTTTTTTCTGCTATTTTTGTATGGAAGTTGAAAAAAGTGGTTCCCCTATGTATAAGTACACCATATAATGATGTTGATGATATTTTTAATTTTCAAAATCATAAGTATCGTTTCGTTAGTTTCTTTTAACGAAACGATCAAACGTCAGTCTCGCGTCAATTTTTGGAAAACTTTGTTGCGAATTTTAGTGATTTTCCACGAATCCTTAATTTATTTGAAAAATCCCTTTCCACTATGTACAAGACAAAGAATTCGACTTTTCAAATCACAAATAATTTTGTTTAAATTCTTTTTCCGTTTCTCACAACTAATGAACAAAATTGATCAAAATCAGTAGATTTCGTGCACGGCCCCTTAAAGTTATTTTTCACTTTGTAGTATTTTTTTAAGTCTGTTTTATTTTTGGGTAGTATTTAAACGCAAATAAAAAAATATCCTTTTTCTATGCAATAAGATTCCGAAATCCCATCAAAATTACTGATTGCACAGCAAAATATTCAACTCAAAATATCACTAAACACATTACAATTTATTTTCGCAGCGTACAGCGATTTTTCCTAAAGCAAAAGCTTTTTCATCAATGCACAGCTAATAATCTTAATGCACATTATACATGTTAACTCTTTTTCTTTTAAATATAGCTTCTATTTTTATATTATGTACAGCAGTTTTCTAGTGAGACTGTTTGTTCCCAACCTTTGTTCCCACTAGTACTACCGAACTGAACCACCGGTGATACTAGCGATAGTAACTGCGATGTCCAACTGGTTGTACTACGGAGAAGTAAATTTACCCATGGTTCAACTGGTTGTTCTATGGAGAAATATCTTGGTAAACTGCACTCGAAAACACGGTGTTCGCACTGGCACTCGCCGGCCGCTGCCGCGGCACCGCTCGCTTCGCTTGCTCGGCTCGTGCGGTATATTATGTGGTCACAGTTCTAACCTAACCTAACCTACCATTCAGCCATAGAACAACCAGTTTTGTTTTTTTATATTTTATTTATATTTTATATTATTAATTTGCTGTGCAGTCAGTATTTATGCTATGTATGTAGTATTTTTGTACAAAAATAAATTTAACTGTATTACATTATGAGGAAAAAGTAATGTTATATTGATGAATAATTTCGAATTATCTGCAGTTTGAGTTTTGTTAAACATTTAGTTTATTTGTAGTGAAGTAAGTTATTTGATGTAAAAAAGAATATAAATGATGAGTATGTATTGATAGTCGATTATTTATTTGATATGCAGGGAAAGGAAAAATATTATGGCAATGGGGCCTATAATTTACAATAAAATTCCGCACAGTTTTAAAGAACACCCTATATTTAAATCTAAGCTGACTGCATTATTATTAGAAAAATGCTATTATTGTATAAAAGACTTTTTAAATGATAAAAATATATAACTATAAAAATATAAATGACATACGAGAATTTATATTATATCAGAATGACTTAATTATTAAAATTGTTAATTCAGATAAAAATTATATTGTTAGTTTTTACGACTGCATGATTTATTTGAAAACTGTATTTTTTTAGTTTTTACGACTTTGCATGCCGTAAGGTAGAATGTAGCGGAAAAACTTAGTGATGTACCATCTTATACCTGTACCTACATTGTTGGCAAAATAAATCTGAATCTGAATCTGAATCTGCAATTTATAATATCCCTTTATTTTTTGGTGTGTAAAATCGGGTCCGTGGGTTACGCCCCCGGTGTGTTTTGCCCCCGTGGTGGAAGCCCCCGATTTCGTTTTAGTACTATAATATTTATTAGTTAAATATTTTTATCAAAAGTACAGTCAGATAGCAAAGTGTAACCTATTATAAAAAATGTCTAAGTCATGGTTCATTATTAAAATCAAAATCATAGTTTATTATTATAAATCTTTAATGTCGGTGTAACAAACGTTTGCTTATCTAATAATAGGTACTAATGGGTAATAATAGGTAATACGTAGGTACTTAATATGTAATAAAAATTAAATTAAATGTCTAATAAATAATAATAGGTATCTACGTAAATACAACTTTGATAACAAATAAAACCAAACATTAAAATAAAGCAACAATAACATGCAAAATCACAGATACGAAATTAAAAATCACAGTTTAAAATTAGGATTATTTTAAGTACTTATATACTATTTACGTACTAAGTATATAGGTAGGCATCTACTTAAATATTTAGAAGATTGGTAACAGAATGTTCAAACACTAAAATATAATAAAAACAATTAACATTTAAAATCACAGATAACAAAAGTAACAAAAGAAGAAAAACATAGTAAAAATATTAGGATGATTTGAACTTTGTAATTAAATTATGTAATTTAAGTCATTTATATGCAGTGACTATGGAGGTTACAACATTGATATAGATATAAAATTAAAATGTAGTAATTATGTAACAATAAACATGCAAAATCATTATTTTTAAGCTAAGTAAGTAGGTGATTATTTTTGCTTGACTTGCACATACGGACGGATTTGTTCCAAAAACTCCATAATTGTAATTTGTTTCTTTTCATATTTGTCTGTCAGCTTAGCAATGAGTTTGTCATTGATTATTGAAGATTTTTTCCTTTTACTTATAGGACTGTCATTTCTTCGTAATCTGAAAGTATAAGATAAAGATTATTTACTAAGAGTAAAAAAAAATGAATTACTGATATATTAAGCGTTATGTAAGTAATCAGCATTTTACCTCACTTGACCTGTGCTATACGTAGAAATATCAGTTGTTATAATTTCCAAAAACGATAATAATGATGGTTTTCGGCCCAGATAGCACTGAAGCCGTTGATTCATGGCCTCCACTAAATTTGTGGTTCTATGTCGTTCTTTATAGCAACACCACTTTGAGATCATCCCCGGAGGCTCAAGCCATTGTTCAACGAAATAATCGTTGAATTGGGTGACTTTTTCATCGGGAATACTGAAAACAAAAATTATGATATATATGACATGTCGTATATACCTAAGCATTATTTTTATTTTTGCGTACTTATAAAAACAATCTATGAGCTGTTAAAACTTTAAAATAAAATGAAAATTAAAATTACCTGTTTTCCATTACGGAAAGCCAACCATCTTCTATATCTTCTTTAGGAAGAAATGCTAGACAGGTGCACAGTTTCACATACAATGTTGTTTCTTCGTGTGCCAATAAACCTAAAGACTTCGCTTTTCTGTAAATGGCTCTTTGGAAGTGAACATTACAGCCATGTATTGTGACCGCTGGCAATACCTCTTTTATTGCCAGCATTGTAGCTAATTCAAAATCTACAGTGAATTTCATGGGGCTGAAGTCCGGCACAGCTTCTTTAATTTTTTTAAACATGACTTCATATGTACTTTTTTCTTTATTAACTAGTAGCACATAAAATATAGGCACAATATTGGTTGCTTGTGCATCACTTCCCATATCTCCATGAATGGTAAATATTTGGTAAAATGGACCTGGACAACAATCAAATGTACCATCCCCGAAGTAGTGTTGTATATTTTTGATGTGTTTTAAAGCCTGTGCTGATACGAATACTATAATTCTGTTGTCGTTCTCACAGTAATCAACTAATAGATATTTTTGAAAAATCTCAGGTATAATGACTTCAGCTGGATTACGAAACTGTGTCTTTTCTACATTTAAGGCTTTCTTTCGAGAGTTGTATAACTGTTGCTTGATATTATTGAATTTGGGTATGTATTCATCGAAGGCTGTGTCTGTGTTTTTTAACTCGGCAAATTTTGTTTCAAATTTTTGTTGTATAGAGCTCGAGAAACTCGTTTTCACTTCCTTTTTTAATTTTTCCATAACAACTCTAACTTCATTTTTCATTAAGTTAGGTTGACACTCAGCATTATGACACTTTTGGATTTGTACATTGTCACTTTCCTCACTTAATTTTATAGAACCACTACACTTGCCATGTCTTTTATTTACGCATGTCCACACACTCGATTTATTATTTTTCCTATGAAGATTATAAGCAAATCCGACATGTAGTAACGTTCTTCCACCTAGTTTATTTGAAATTATTTTGTAATTGGTTTGTGCTAAACCCCGTGAAGGACCTGGACTTGCCATTTTGAGTTAACATGACCGACTAAACTTTCTTATCAGTAACATATTGCAACTATGTGGGAAAGGGATAGAAATAGTGCCCATCGCTATGTTTGCTATTTTCACTGTCCGTCACCCTGGACTCTATTGTTTTCAACCCTATCTTTCCCTTTCTTTGACTACCTATCTCTTTCTTTTAGAATTCGATCTGGCTATTGTGTAAAACCAGTTTGGCCGGGCACGGGCGCCTCGTTTAGACAAAGTACAAAGTAATGCATCTATAGTAAATAATTGTAATATAGTAATAAAGTGAATATCCTTGTAGCATGTTTATAGTATCCAATATTGTGTTAGTTAGAATACTTATTTAGTAAGTTTGTCTACGTATTTGGTTCCGAAACACTTTTTTCATCGTCTGTATCTAGTAAAAAATATTTTTATTTCGGCGAAATCAACTATAATAACTTAATTTAAAATCGGGGGCTTCCACCACGGGGGCAAAACACACCGGGGGCGTAACCCACGGACCCAAATAATCATCGTATAGGTACTTTGTGTTTACGGAGCCATGTCACGGTACCTGGGGCGTGAGGGTATTTAAAGTAAAGTTATATAATTTAATACTAGTTTTCGTAAAGAAAACGTGAGAAAAAACTTGGATATTTGACCTTCAATAGCTCAGTAACTAAAAGGTTCCCGAATGACGTGAAATAAATGCTGATGTTGTTATAAATGTTGTTTTTTTACACCTTTCTTTTTTTACTTTAAATAATATAGTACAAACTAATTCCATGTTTTTTTCAGGTATTATTACAACGCTGCTTCTGGCAATTGTGAAATTTTTGTATATGGCGGATGCGGTGGAAATGAGAACAGATTTGCGACTGAAAGTCAGTGTCGCGAAGCATGCCGTGCTTAACGCATTATAAACATCAACTTGAGAACATTATTATAACCTCGTATTCATAACATGGCCGCATACAATGTCAAATTAAATTTAAATATTAGTGAAACTTCAGACATGAAAAAAATACTTTTTAGACTCATAATTAAATTATTATTTCAAGTAACAAAAGCCGTACGGGTCGATTTTCAAGGTTAGGCAACGTTTGCCGAGGTCGGTCTGTGGATGGGTGACCATCCACTACATGCCGAGATCCCTTGCCTCGGAAACTGTCATTTGTAGATTTTTGAGAGTCCTGACGAGTCAGACGCCCGAAAGTCTGACAACTAGTCTGGCGGCCAAGGGGTATCATGTTACCCAGTAACTGGGTTATGGAGGTCAGATAGGCAGTCATTCCATGTAAAATACTGGTATTCACTGCATCAGGTTAGACTGGAAGCCAACCCCAACATGGGGAAAAGGCTAGGCAGAATGATTAAATTATTATTACAATTTTCGAGTAACTACACTACCAGCGGCCGTTTAATTCAGCAGTAGACTTGAAATTACGAGTTAAAAAATTATATTTTTTTGTTTTATCATAATTGCACATCGACAACACGTCTGTGAAGTTTGACATTGTTTAGGTCACTGCACACTGATCTGTTTTATTTTGTAGAATTCATAAACTTTATTGTTATTAATTTTTTTGTTTTAATTGTCTTGCTAACCCTTTACATCTTAATACGTAAGTAATTGCTGAAAAACCGCGCCCTGTTTTGCCATCAACCGTCTGACTCCGTCAACTGCGCTCATCACGAAAGCGATATTACGCCCCGAATCCTAAAGTTTATTTAAATAATCGGGGGGCACGGCAGTGCCCCCGCCAAGTCGAGCGCGAAGCAAACACTGCCGTACCATCCTTTACTGGAACCATTTCGCCGCATTTTCAGGCCCCTATTTGAGAACCTCTGGATAAGATCAGAACGCAGAAATTTTCGTCATCCAGTAAGCTATAATCACATACTTAAAATCCAAAATTTCAAGTCTGTAGGTCATTTAGTTCCGAAGTTAAGCGAAAGCAAAGTTTCGCATTTATGACACTCACTCACTCATGATCATCAAAATAGAACTAGTACTTCCCATAAACTCAGAGAGCTGAAATTTGGTACAGAGTTAGGGTTTAATGGCCACATAAAGGGAAAACTATAAAAACTAGGAAACTCGAAGATCTGGAGTACCTGGTGACCCTGATTAGAAAACACAAGAGCCCAACCAAACTATTAGAGATCGACATACCGCCTTTACAAAAAATATTCAACTTGGTGGGCCGCTTCATTTGATATCAAAAATCGAAGGTCTGAAGTATCTGATGAAGAACCCTCAGTTGGTCTCAGCTGTATTAGAGATATGGTAATGCTCCCTTCTACTATTGGTACATAAAAAAATCGACAGTCATTGCAAAAATCCAGCGTAGTGGGACACATCTTCTAATCTAATTTAATCTAGCCTATAGCGTCTCACTGCTGGGCGAATGCCTCCCCTTCTGCTTTTAATACGCATATAAATAATTTTAAAGGAAAACTCTGGATAAGACTAGACTGGCTTTTATACTTACAAGTTTACAAGAAGAACTATTCGAACGATTAACTTTATTGTACTCGAACATTACACAAATTAAATAAACAAATTACACAAAAATATTTATTTCGCTAATTTCGCTCAAAATTTGGTCAAAATATAATGCATTGGACTAAGAGTGGCGGTGATACCCGCACACGTCGCTAGATAGCGCTGACTGTATTTTAAAACGCGCTTACGTTTGTTTTTCCGATAACCTTATATGGCGAAGTGGCAACCGGTCGCGTTACAGTCGTTTACGACATTCTTCTACTGCGCTTGAAAACGTTTGCTAGGGATTAGAAGGGATTATTTGCATTTCGTTGATTTCGCTTATTATTTCGTGAGGTTTGCTAAGTTTAATTAGCAGGTTGTTGTTATAACAATTCGAAGGTTAGGAATTTTATGATTAGTGACGGATTACTGATTATTACTTAATTATTAGATTTAAAAGAAGTTTTAATTGAATAATTTATTTAATTGTTAGTTATTTAGTACTCTTAGTTTTCTAGGTTTAATTTACAGTTAGGCAGTACTTCGAATCGCGTTCATTATTTATTCTTTATTCCACAGAAGAATCCGTTTTACACTAACTACCAACACGAGGAAACCCGCACCGAGGCGAAACCCGCGGCGCACCGATGTCCCCGGGTACAAACGCCTGCTAGCCTCCCTTTTGGCGAGGCATCTATCACGGGTAACCATACGAGACAAGGCACAATTAGAATACACCGTAACAAAACTATCACAATACCTAACCGAGGCATACCATGCATGCTGCAAACTAAGAGCGCCACGAACCAAAAGTGAGAGAAACCCCTGGTGGAACGCTGAACTTAGTAAACTCAGAGACACACTACGTAAACAATTCAACAGAGCCAAAAACACCAGACTCCCAGAGGACTGGGAGGTATACAAAGAGACCCAATACACATACAAGAAGCAAATCAGAACTGCCAGGAGAAAAGCATGGCGGAAATTCTGTGAATCAATTGAAACTAACAACGAAGCGGCACGAGTACGTAAGATCCTATCAACTGATCAGGACCGAACTCTCGGCGCGCTGAAAAAACCCGATAACTCATACACACTAACTGACTATGAAACCAGCAAGGTCCTTCTTGAGACTCACTTCCCAGACTGTAAGGTCCTGGAGGACAGGTCGTGGGAGGCTGAACCAGAATGGACCCCAACGGATCAAGACTGGTCAAGAGCCCGCAATATAGTAACAGAAGACCGCATAAAGTGGGCTATCAACATCTTTCAGCCATACAAGTCGGCAGGGCTGGATGGCATCTTCCCAGCCCTGCTGCAATGGGGGTAGATCATCTGACACCATGGCTGGTGGAGATCTATCGAGCCTGCATAGCACTTAGACACATACCTCTCGCATGGCGCGAGGTGAAAGTAATTTTCATACCCAAACCTGGCAAGACCGATTATACACAAGCCAAGGCATATAGGCCTATAAGCCTCACATCCTTCCTACTGAAAACCCTCGAGAGACTCTGTGACAGGCACATCCGAGACGGACCTCTCCGGGCTGAACCACTTCACAAACAACAGCATGCGTACTCCACAGGCAAATCAACAGAATCAGCGCTACACAGCGTTGTTTCTAAAATTGAATGCGCAGTGGACCACAAATGCTCAGCACTGGCTGCCTTCATTGACATTGAGGGCGCCTTTGACAAAACCATGTTTAACAGCATAAAAATGGCCCTCGACCGACACAGCATAGACTCGACCCTGAGTGGCTGGATCACCAACATGCTCAAATTGAGAGCTGTACAAGTCACATTAAATGACACTACAAGGGCCATCGTTGCGAAGGGCTGCCCGCAGGGGGGCGTCCTCTCACCGCTTCTATGGAACCTGGTAGCAGACAGCCTCATCAAAACACTCAATGACAAAGGTTATTTCACCGTAGGCTACGCCGATGACATAACCATAATAATAAACGGGACCCATGAAAACACTCTATGCAATCTCATGCGTCAAGCCCTGAAAATAGTAGAGGAATGGTGCAACAAGCACCAACCCTCGGTGAACCCTGCAAAAACCGAACTGATCCTCTTTACAAAAAAGAGGAAATTGACCACACTACAACTACCACGATTCTTTGGAACAACCCTAAGCCTCTCAACTGAAACCAAATACCTGGGCATCTTTTTGGACAAGCAGCTGAACTGGGCAAAACACACGAACTACATCACCACGAAAGCCAGCATATCCCTGTGGCAGTGCAAGCGACTGCTTGGCAGGAATTGGGGCATTAGCCCCAAGGTCACCCACTGGCTATACACCACAGTCATCCGACCAATTATCACATACGGCTCACTAGTCTGGTGGCCCAGGACAGACCTGAGAACAGCCCAAAGAGATCTCGAAAAACTGCAGCGGCTTGCGTGTGTTGCAATCACTAGCAGTATGAGAACTACACCCACTACCGCCCTACAGGCAATGCTTGGACTACCGCCCCTGCACCTCATCGTGCGGGAGGAGGCGGCCCTGGCCGCCTTTAGGCTCCATCTATCAGGAACCCTAAGCAAAGACTCCAGAGTTAAGCACATACGTATAAAGGAAGATGCGATCAAACGACGACCAATGATGGCATCACCCTGCGACAAAGCCCCGAAATCACACCACTTTTAACGGCACTACAACATAACACTTACAGAAGAACAGTGTGACTATTCAGGCCCGAAAGAGCTGAGAGTATACACAGACGGATCGAAGACCGACTCCGGTACCGGAGTTGGAGTCTTCTCATACGACCTCAACATAAATATATCCCGCCTGCTGGGAATGTTCAACACCGTCTATCAGGCGGAGTGTGTGGGCATCATACAAGCAGCCCATGCTATAGAAGCCAGGAGAGTTACGGACACCCACATTCGCATACTCTCCGATAGCGCCTCAGTTCTCCAATCCTTACGGAAAAAATATATTACTTCAAAGTTAACACTAGAATGTCACAATGCACTAGAACAAGTAACGGTATCTAGCCGCAACACGGTGACGCTGCAATGGATAAAAGGACACAGCGGATCGCTAGGTAACGACGCAGCTGACGAACTTGCTAGAAGAGGATCTAGCACGGCAGTCTGTGGACCCGAGCCTATCGTTCCAATCCCCTTCAACCAAATACGCAGGTGGCTACAGGAATTCACCCACACACAAGCAGAAAACTGGTGGACCTCGACACCGGGATGCAGGCAGTCCAAGGAAGCTATGCCATCCTTGGATGGCAGGCTAACCAGGCGTTTATTACGCCTGGACAGGAGCGGCCTGCGCATGGTGACGGGGACCATCACGGGGCACTGCTCGCTAAACAAACACTTCCACACAATAGGCATAACGGACAGTCCTCTGTGCAGGGCGTGCATGGAGGCTGAGGAAACAGTAGCGCACGTGCTCTTTGAATGCACAGGCGTCACCCAGATTAGAACAGAAACCCTCGGGTCACCCAGATCCTACACAGATGTTCTGAACAGGCCAGGAGACTTAATTAGCTTCTGGAGGGAGGTGGGCTGGTTGGAATAACCACCAAACGGCCGCCATGGCCCACGCACAATGGTCCACCTTACGGACTAAGTGCGGAAACCAAACCCTATAACATAGAACATAGATATTCTTTATTATTATATTTATTATTTTATTTATTCTGTACAAGAATCAGAACCGGAAAAAAAGAAAAGAAAGATTTGTAATAATAAAAAAGCAAAAGAAAAAACTACTCCTAAAAAGAAAGAAACTGTGTCAAATAAGAAAATCTAATACAATAAATCAATATGCCCACGTTTCTACAAAAAGAAGTGAAATCCCACCAAAAACATTCTGTAAAAAACTAGCCAAGTCTCGATGGAGCTGCTTGTTTATCTCTAAAAAGTAATGAAATCTAGACAAAGTCGTGCCAAGTCTAAGGTTCCTTACTGCGATTTCTTTATTATTACCTATAGTTAATGTTGTGTGACTTGGCCGTTGAAGGGTACACAAGGGTACAAAACCAGGTGCTCCATGACACCATTGCACCAATCTGTCGCCAGAACCGCTACCCATTGTCAATGCTGAATGCATGTGTTGCACAATCAACAACAGCCTAAAATGAGACACTAGCGTCCAATTACCAATACCAGTATAGGCTATTATCTCGCTTAACAAACTTAGGTAGTTACAACAGATATAACATTACGTGTAAACAAAACTGACTTGTACCCACTAACGTATAAAGAATGTTCAACGGCCAAGTCACACAACATTAACTATAATAATAAAGAAATCGCAGTAAGGAACCTTAGACTTGGCACGACTTTGTCTAGATTTCATTACTTTTTAGAGATAAACAAGCAGCTCCATCGAGACTTGGCTAGTTTTTTACAGAATGTTTTTGGTGGGATTACTTAGTTAAGAACCACTTCCTGTATCTGCAACAAAAAAAAAAAAAAAATCTGTTTTTAATAAACAAAACAACACAAAAGTAAGTAAAACACAGATAAACAAAAAAAAAAAGTTAACTCCACACAAACGGAGAACAGACAAGAAAAAGCTGCAACATTTTCTTATTGTGTGCCGCTTGGCAAAGGCAACTACGTTCTTCCTCTCATCATAAACCATAAAGAAAATAAAACTTTCTTTTAAAATTTTAACTATTAACTTATAACCTCATTATACACAATTTATATGATCATAAAAGCTTGTCGCGAGGTTTGCGTAAGTACCTATAAGTATTTAAAATTAAATTGAAATTAAAAAAAATTAAACTTAGCAGATTAAGTTACTCAATTAAATAGGCACTAGTTTATTTACACAAGTAAATCGCGCGACAAGCTTTTATGATCATATAAATTGTGTATAATGAGGTTATAAGTTGATAGTTAAAATTTTAAAAGAAAATTTTATATTCTTCTTTTTAGAGCATTTAAATAAAAGCTTTTTTTAAAAAAGGTTTTTGCTTTTAATTTATTTTTTACTTTTTAGTTATCGCTGGCTAGGTTTCTCAAATTCAAATTCAAAATATTTTATTTCACATAAACCTACAAGGGCATTTATGAAACGTCAGAAGCTGGGTGCACGGTTCCAATTGGTCGCTTCCTATGGAGAAGAGCCGGCAAGAAACTCCACGGTTACTCTTCTACTAGTAGGTAATCGAGGTCTCTACACCAAATTTCAGATGGTTACACCGCCACATACAAACTACGCATCAAAGACATGACGTCACACAAATCCTGCATCGCGCAGTTAGAGTTTACCGAGCGATCGACATACATACAAGATTTCAACTTCCAACCTATGGGCAGTTGCCCGCCAGACACAACACCCGTCTGGCCGGAGGATCCTTTAATATGGTGGATGAGTGAGCTTTACACCCTGTTCCTCATACCCCTAAAGTTTTGAGCAACGGAGCTTATAATCACCATTTTTTTAGGGTTCCGTAGTCAACAAGGAACCCTTATTGTTTCGTCATGTCCGTCTGTCTGTCAGTCTGTCCGTGGTCTAGCTCCGAGACTGTTAGTACTAGAAAGTTGCAATTTGGCATGGATATACATATTAATGGGGAACGGGGACAGCAAAGACACTAATAATTATAGACCCGTATCAGTTTTGCCGGTTTTCAGCAAAGTATTTGAAAAAGTAATGTTAAATCAAATGCTCAATCATTTTAATCGTAATAACATCCTACACGATCAACAGTATGGTTTCACCAAAGAACGTTGCACAACCGACGCCGGTGTCACCTTATTGAAACACATCTTTAATGCATGGGAAGAGGCACGAGATGCAATAGGCATCTTTTGCGACCTATCCAAGGCATTTGATTGCGTGGGTCACGAAACACTGCTCTTGAAACTTGAGCATTACGGTCTGGATAAACTTGCGCTGAGCTTAGTAAAATCATATTTGAATGACAGACTGCAGCAAGTTCAAATAAACGGTGTAAATTCATTGGGTTTAAAAGTCAAAATGGGTGTACCTCAGGGCTCGATACTGGGTCCATTCCTCTTTTTAGTATATATAAATGATTTACCAAATTTACTGAAAAATCGACCACAAATGGTGTTATTTGCTGATGATACATCACTGATTTTTAAAGTAGACAGACATGCACAGGAGCTGGACGACGTAAATAACGCTATGCTTACGGTCCATAATTGGTTTACTGTAAATAATTTGGTATTAAATGAGAAGAAAACTAAATGCATAAGATTCGCGTTACCGAATGTTAGAAGTAGTGAATGTCACGTTGTATTGAATAAGGAGACACTAGAATTCGTCGAAAAGACGGTTTTCCTGGGGATAACGCTTGACTCCAAACTACAGTGGGGTCCTCACATAACATCACTTGCAGGGCGGCTAAGTTCAGCCGCTTACGCTGTTTGGAAAATCCGCCAACTAACAGACGTGGATACCGCGAGACTGGTCTATTTTAGTTATTTTCATAGCATCATGTCTTACGGTATTTTGCTGTGGGGACGGGCTGCAGATATTGATTCCGTCTTTATTCTGCAAAAGAGGGCCGTCAGAGCCATCTACAACCTCCGCAGACGCGAATCTCTAAGGGAACTGTTCAAGAAAATTAACATCATGACGGTACCTTGTCAGTATATATATGAAAACATTATGTATGTTCGAAAAAATCTACACCTTTTTAGTAAGATAAGTGACAGGCATAATTTTAACACTAGAAATAGGAACAAATTAGATCAACCACGTTTTAGATTGTCTAAAGTTCACACTTCCTTTATGGGGTACTGTGTAAAATGTTATAATAAAATACCACTCGATATTCTTCAACTAAATGAGAAGAAATTTAAAACATGCATTAAACGCACACTATGTAGACAAGCATATTATAAGTTGGATGATTATATCGTAGATAAAAATGCTTGGCTTAATGCTGGTCCTGCTCCACAGCCACTTGGGCTCACTAGTTAAAATTTTAATATTTGGAAGAGTTGCTTTCCCTTTTTTGAATTCTGTTTTTGACATTACAAACTTAATGTTTATTTTTTATTTTACCAAGTAAATTGTTTAATGCTCCAATTAGATAATAATGATTTTCTTACTTTTTGGTAGTCAAATTCTATTAATTTCTTAAATACATTGCAAACTATAGTTTTGTATAATTTAGAAGCATTTTTAGATTTTTTTGTAAATGTGAGTACCATGGAGCCGTTTATTATGTTATTAAGATGTATGTTGACTTGAAAGAGCATGGCAGTTGAGAGAATGTCAAGCTCACTTAAATGTCTCGCTGATGGTGGCGAGTGTGTTGGATCATTCGGTTCCCTACAAAATGGTTGAGCTGGATGGTGCTGATCCACGCGTCATGTTCGTGAATGGGCGCCGTCAGTTGAGACTGGTCATCTCTTATCTGCCAGGGCTTATTTTTAATCAGATATTTTCAACTGCTTTGATTATTTTTTGTACATTGTTCTCACATATAGAAGCAACAAGAATAATGTACCTACCCAGAATTTTGTAATATATATATTTAAAAGAGTGGCCTTGGAGTTTCTTGCCCGTTCTTCTCCATAGAGATCTACGTTTTGGAATGGGCAACTAGCTTCAACTTTCTGACTAACTGACCGATTCTTTGACAATTCAAAAATGCCTGTAAATGGTTTAATTGAAATAAATGCTTTGAGTTTTGAGTTTTGAGTTTTAATCATGCCGACAAAGTGATAAAATAAAATTATGAAAAATAAATTTTTTTGGGTACCTACCTCCCCTACACGTAAAGTGAAGATGTTTTTTTTTTTTTTCTATACATTGTTGTGGGGTATCGTTGGAAAGGTCTTTTAAAAACATTGTTAGTGTGTTAAAACCATTTTTGAATTCAGAGATCCGTTTGCGAAATATTAAGCTTTAAAGTGTCCGACTCCTGCCAGCTAAATGGTTGGTTAAAGATATGTGAAAAAAATTCACGGCAGTAGCTTTTATAACGAATTTAAAAGGAAAACTATCACAGCTGAGTAGGCTTTACAAGTTAACGAGTAATAATCGACTTTCTAGATTTGCGGTTGTAAAAACATGTTCTCCCCATACATTCCGTATGAAAGATTTTTTTTTTCAACTACAAAGTTAAGTTTGTTCTTGGGATAAATTAATCCCAACTACGGAACCCTACATTGTGCGTGGTCTGACGTGCACTTGGCCGGTTTTTTTTCTTCAGGTAAGCATATTGAACAGCACAGACACAAAATTTTATATACGTATTCAAATATGACAGCCCGTGCTAAAGTTCACCATGATTTAGGTGTTGCACCCAGGATTGGGTCCAGATGAGGGCACTCTTGAACGGTCAATAGCATAGAGACAAAATTGAATACACGCATTTAATTATGATTGTCTGTTCTAAAGTCCACCATGAACTGGCTGCTGCACCCAAGTTTGGCTCCAGACGAGGAAACTGCTCAGCGGTGAACAGTACAGACACGAAATTTTTATATACGTATTCAATTATGATTGCCCGTTCTAAAGTACACCATGACGTTGGTGTTGCACCCAGGGATGGCTCCAGATGAGGGAACTCCCAACCGGTCAACAACACAGACTGTAAATTTTATAAACGCATTCATAGACCATGACCTGCCTGCTAACCCAGGATTGGCTCCATACAAGAGATCTCTTCAGTGGTCAACAGCACAGGCTTGAAATTTTGTATACGCATTCTATTACGATAGCCCGTTCTAAAGTATAGCATGACTTGGATAGTGCAACTTGGTTGGCTTCACACCATGACTTGTGTAAATGTGTTTGAGTTCGATGGATTTGTCTTTACAAGTACCTTTCAAGTGAAGGCGATAGAACAGATATTTAAACAAATTGTAATGCTAAAAAGTATAAAATAAAATTTAAGTAAAAACCTTTTTTAAAACAAGTTTTTTAGGGTTCCGTAGTAAACAAGAAACCCTTATAGTTTCGTCATGTCCGTCTGTCTGTCTGTCTGTCTGTTTGTCTGTCTGTCTGTCTGTCCGCGGTCTAGCTCCAAGACTGTTAGTACTAGAAAGTTGTAATTTGGCTTGGGTATACATATTAATCATGCCTAAAAAGTGATAAAATAAAATTATGAAAAATATATTTTTTTAGGGTACCTCCCCTACACGTAAAGTGAAGATGTTTTTTTTTTATCCCTTGGTTTGGGGTGTCGTTGGAAAGGTCTTTCAAAAACATTGTGAGTATGTTAAAACCATTTTTGAATTCAGAGATCCGTTTGCGTAATATTAAGCTTTAAAGTGCAAATTTTCGTTAGAGTCAAGTGTCCCCCCCCTCCTAACAGCTAAATGGTTGGTTTTAGATATGTGAAAAAAATCACGGCAGTTGCTTATATAACGAATTTAAAAGGAAAACTATCACAGCTGAGTAGGCTTTACAAGTTAACGAGTAATAATCGACCAACTTAAATTTGTGGTTGTAAAACATGTTCACCCATACATTTTGTATGAAATATTTTTTTTTTCAACTACAAAGTTAAGTTTGTTCTTGGGATAAATTCATCCCAACTACGGAACTCTACATTGTGCGTGGTCCGACATGCACTTGGCCGGTTTTTTCTCTTCAGGTAAGCATATTGAACTATGAAAACATAATTGCATCATTGTGTAGGTAATATTTTAGTTATGAGCGAAAGAGAAAAGTATACCTCCCGCCGAATGAGGACACCCCAATTTTTTTTATTGAATTGTGCGAAGAAGTTGCCATCGATTATGACTGATCCTTGGCTTTTAAGAGCCCGAATCCACTCAAGACACCAAAACAATCAAATTTATTTTGTCTACATCTTGCTCGATAATACTTTGCAAGGCAGGAATAAAATAGTTGGCTACTATTGTAATTGCATTGTAGGAAAACGAACACTTGGATGTTGCTCCCATGTTATGTGTATTATAGTACCATATAATACACATAACATGGGCACGACATCAAGAATATCCATAGATATAAGTATATTTCTATGAGAATATCCTATTCAGCCTCCCGCTGCCTTCTTGGATGATATTATTCATACCGAATATGATTAATAAATCTTATGTTTTATCCACTAGGTATTCAATTACCTATTTCATGTTTACCTACAAAAATATCATTGTAATTCAACACATTTATTATTCTTATGTTCATATTCTTATGTTCCAATTGTTAAAGAAAAAAAGAACAAAATAAATGATTAGTATTATAATATTTGTTTTCTTTCTCTGTCTGGTTCAGATTAACAGTAAATAACTTAATCGACATGAATTAACTACAAAATAAATAAATAAATTAGTTATAACAATTGTCATTTTTATCTTTGAATATCTCAGAAACGTGACGCTTTATGATGTTATGTTAAGTTCGTTTTATGTTTGTATAAGTGTCGGTATCCAAATATATGACATTTATTGTGCACCGCGATTTTATGTAAACGATAATATTGTAACTATGACATATTTTAATAATATTGTAGGCAGGTATTTCTGTTTAGCATTTCTCCTAACATTGTTATAATCCAATTTTTATTATATTTGCAGCCCAATAACGAATTTAAAAACTCACAGCGACATCTATCGATTGAATGTAAAACTATTACAATGATTTCCTGAACATGTATTATAGGTGGCGCTGTTTTCAAAAGTGAAGATTACAGCTTGAGCGTTATGGCTTGGTTACACGGTGCGAGCTACTGGCGCTAAAAGTAGACAGCTACTGTCACCCGGCAATATACAACGTATCTTTACTTAGCACACGAGGTTGTCGACATGTGAAAAGTGGATAGTGCAATCGTTGGGCCGATAATCGTTACGGTAAATGGCCTAGCGGAGAGCCTCGACCAACAGGCTCTCCGCTAGTCCATATATCGTCCAAAGATAGCATTTTAATGTCATTGCACAGCAGGATCAAGGGTTTGATTCTGAAGGGAATTCATTTTTGTAGGGTTACCAACGTCTTAAAACGAAAAAAACCGGCCAAGTGCGTGTCGGACTACGCACAATGAAGGGTTCCGTAGTTGAGATGAATTTATTTATCCCAAGCACAAACTTAAAATTGTAGTTGAAAAACATGTTCTCCCATACATTCCAACTGCAAATCGTCGCTCGGCATCCAATACCGCGAATGTGACATTTTTTACGTTTTTTTTAAATTGCAGGAGCACTTATTTGAACGTGTAGAATGAAATCAAACAAAAATCTGATTTTCGTAAAAAAATTCACATCCGCGGTAATAATATAATAATAATATAAATCTAATACCTTTAAACGAGCAATTTTTGTATATATATAATCTGAATCTCGGAAACGGCTCCAAGATTTTTTATTAAATTTAGTATGCAGGGGGTTTCGGGAGCGATAAATCGATTTAGCTAGGTTTAATTACTAGAAAACGTCGTTCAAAAAAAAAAAATGGTCATCCAGATATTTTTGTTTATGCAAGTAACAAGGACTCATTGTGTTACTAAACTTATGAACTATGTTAGCTTCTTTAACCAGGTCACTCAGAAAGTTTTGCGACTAACAGTTTTTGTGTATAGGATACTGGCTGGTTTTGATGTCAATTAAAACTATGACAATTTATTACAAAAAAACATAACATTCCAAATTCGAAATTCCCTCCACATATTTTTACCAGCAAAATCAAAATACTCTGTCTTACTGAAAACTGGATTCACAACGAGAACATTTTCGCGCGATGATTTTGTATGATTTCAAATGTCGACTAAAACCAGAAGAATCGTTTGAAAGACTTTGAATGGTGTTCATAGAAAAAAGCCCTTCTAAAGCAACTGTTTTCCGTTGGTTCAACGAATTTATAGGTGGTCGAGTAATTTTGGCGGACAAAGAAAGAAGTGGCCGCCCTATGACGGTGTTACATAACAAAACGAGCTGGCTGTGAAAATTTTAATTCAAGAGAATAGGCGAATTACATATGAAGAGGTTCAGCATATACTGCAGATTAGATCGGGAAGTGTGCATGAAATTCTACATGGGCATCTTCGGGTAAGGAAGATAGTTTCACGCTGGTACCGCAAAATCTAACGCAGGCTCAGAAGAAGGTTCAGGTAGAATGGTGCCGAGACATGATAGCAAAATTTGTAGCAGGCTCGTCTCGGCGCGTTTAAGATACGGGATATTTATCAATATGATCCAGAAATAAAGCGTCAGTCGACCGTGTGGCTGTTTCAAAATGAACCAACGCCTACCAAAGTGAAGCGAGCTAGAAGTGCAGGCAAAATTTTGATCGCAAGTTTTTTTTCTTTGCCGGGTTATCTGATGTTAGTACCCTGACGAGATCAAAGGAGCATCAATGCTGAATGGTATGTTACCAAATGTTTGCCAGAAGTTTTTACTACCGCAAGCAGCAAGCGACCCAACACTGGCCACTTCATCACGACAACGCGCTGGCTCACTCGGCGCTCAAAACAAGGGACTTTCTGGACAGCACACCAGTTAAATTTATGGGTCATCCTCCTTACAGTCCTGATTTCGCTCCGTGCGACTTTTTCTTGTTCCCCAAAATAAAAAATCAACTCAAAGGAAAACAGTTTTCATCACCTGAAGATGCACTGGCTGCATTTGAGAAGGAGATAGGAGAGGTGTCTGATGCGGACTGGAAAATGTGTTATGAAAATTGGTTTAGACGTATAAAACTATGTATAGACGCCAATGGAGAGTTCTTTGAAAAGATATAATAAAAAAAATTATAACCTGTTTATATTTTTTTCTAGTATCACATAACTTTCTGAGTGCCCCACGTAATCTATTTTAAATTTATTTCACCCCATGGGAGATGGTACTGCAGTGATTGATGTACATGCAATTCAGCCTGCTAGCGATATTTTTTAGGATATTGTTGAAACTGGCCCGTACTCTGCGCACCAGGGATGCACACCTCATTCACATCGTTGCGTAAAAGCAATTAATATGTGCGTCTGCGAACATTCCCGATGCACTACAAAAACGGGGCAGCCCCACCAATACCCTGAAAGCGTTGTTGTATTGGACACGAAGGGCGTTGCACGACCTTTGGGTATATCTAGCCCATAGGCTGCACGTGTAAAACGTTGTACAATAAGCTCGAAACAGAGTAATTTTGACTTTTTAAGTGAGCAGCGTGCAAACCTGCGAGCCAGCATGTTCGCCCTTACCGACAACACCCTTCGTTCCCGCTCAATATCGAGTCCGTAATTGAGGTCAGGGGTCAATATATGACCAAGATATTTAAACGTAAATACTCTTTGTAGTGGAGTCCCATTGAGTAATACAGGTGGTACATAACCCGGTCTACCCCCAGCCTCAAAGACCATGATCTCCGACTTATTGGAGTTATACATCAAACCATGTGCTTTGACATACTGCTCACATTTGGCGACCAACTTTCTGAGACCACAGATTGACGCGCTCAGAAGCACCATACCTATCATCTGCATAACTAATATTATTTACACAAATACCATCTATATAGCAACCCACTCTGGTGCCGTTGAGCTCGCCAATCCTGCCTCACCCCGCATTCCAACCTGTGTGGCCTGGAAAAAGTTCCAGCCCATCGAAGACTATTGATCTGGTTACCATACCACTATTTAAAGATGTTTATAAGCTCCGTTGGCAACATATCCTTCTACATCTTTCTCCACAATACGTCATAAGCATCCAGATCAGAAGCCTTGAATAAGTCGAGGAAGCTAGCATAAATCGGCGTCCCACGCTGTGTATAGTAAGTATGTGATAGTATGCTTAAGACACAACACTGCACTTTCTGTTGACAAACCACGCCGAAACCCGAATTGGTTGTCATGAACATTTACAGTTTTATTTATTTGTGTGTTAAGCAGGCGGTCAAACACTTTTGATATTATAGTAAGCTAGAGAGATGGGCCTATTGGATGCCGAGCGACGAAATGTAAGTTTTTACGCACAATATTGAGAGATTTACCATGTTATTTTAAGACCATAGACTTCTTATAGGTTTTCTTGTAATCTATGAGTAAAAAGCCATACTACGCACTTTTTTCAAAATTTTTGGTCCAGTAGTTTCGGGTTTAAGGGGGGGGGGGGGGGCTGAATGGTCAATTTTTCTTGAATTTCTTAAATATCTTTAAAAGTATTTATTTTAAAATTATATGAAAAATATATTTAAGATCCTCGCAACAAAACTACAGAACAAAACAAAGCAACAAAACTAACCTAACCTAACCAAACCTAACCTACCCTAACTTAACAAAACTACAAAACTTGCCTACTAAAATAACACGAAACACAAAACAAAACAAAACTACAAAACAAAACAACAAAACACAAAACAAAACAAAACAAAACTACAAAACAAAACAAAACAACAAAACAAAACAACAAAACAAAACTACAGAACAAAACAAAACTACAAAACAAAACACAAAACACAAAATAATACAAAACAAAACTACAAAAATAACAAATCAAAACTACAGAACAAAACAAAAACACAAAACAAAACAACAAAACACAAAACTGCAAAACAAAACACAAAATAAAACAAAACAACAAAACAAAACTACAAATCAAAACAAAACTACAGAACAAAACAAAAACAACAAAACAAAACAACAAAACAAAACTACAAAACAAAACACAAAACACAAAACACAAAACACAAAACACAAAACAAAACAAAACAAAACTACAAAACAAAACAACAAAACAAAACTACAGAACAAAACAAAACAACAAAACAATACAATAAAACAAAACTACAAAACAAAACACAAAACACAAAATAAAACAAAACAAAACTACAACAAAACTAACCTAACCTAACCTAACCTAACCTAACCTAACCTAACCTAACCTAACCTAACCAAACCTAACCTAACCTAACCTAACCTAACTTAACAAAACTACAAAACAAAACAAAAGAAAACTACAAAACAAAACAAAACAACAAAACAAAACAAAAGAAAACTACAAAACAAAACAAAACAACAAAACAAAACTACAGAACAAAACAAAACAACAAAACAATACAATAAAACAAAACTACAAAGCAAAACACAAAACGCAAAACAAAACAAAACTACAACAAAACTAACCTAAACTAACCTAACCTAACCTAACCTAACCTAACCAAACCTAACCTAACCTAACCTAACCTAACTTAACAAAACTACAAAACTTGCCTACTAAAATAACACGAAACACAAAACAAAACAAAACTACAAAACAAAACAAAACAACAAAACAAAACTACAAATCAAAACAAAACTACAGAACAAAACAAAACAACAAAACAAAACAAAACAAAACTACAGAACAAAACAAAACAACAAAACAAAACTACAGAACAAAACAACAAAACACAAAACAAAACAAAACAAAACTACAAAACAAAACAAAACAACAAAACAAAACTACAGAACAAAACAAAACAACAAAACAATACAATAAAACAAAACTACAAAGCAAAACACAAAACGCAAAACAAAACAAAACTACAACAAAACTAACCTAAACTAACCTAACCTAACCTAACCTAACCTAACCAAACCTAACCTAACCTAACCTAACCTAACTTAACAAAACTACAAAACTTGCCTACTAAAATAACACGAAACACAAAACAAAACAAAACTACAAAACAAAACAAAACAACAAAACAAAACTACAAATCAAAACAAAACTACAGAACAAAACAAAACAACAAAACAAAACAAAACAAAACTACAGAACAAAACAAAACAACAAAACAAAACTACAGAACAAAACAACAAAACACAAAACAAAACAAAACAAAACTACAAAACAAAACAAAACAACAAAACAAAACTACAAATCAAAACAAAACTACAGAACAAAACAAAACAAAACAACAAAACAAAACTACAGAACAAAACAAAACAACAAAACAAAACTACAGAACAAAACAAAGCAACAAAACAAAACAACAAAACACAAAACAAAACAAAATTACAAAAAAAACACAAAACATAAAATAAAACAAAACAAAACTACAACAAAACTAACCTAACCTAACCTAACCCAAACCTAACCTAACCTAACCTTACCAAACCTAACCTAACCTAACCTAACCTAACCTAACCTAACTTAACAAAACTACAAAACTTGCCTACTAAAATAACACGAAACACAAAACAAAACAAAACTACAAAACATAAAACAAAACAAAACTACAAAACAAAACAAAACAACAAAACAAAACTACAGAACAAAACAAAACTACAAAACAAAACACAAAATAAAACAAAACAAAACAAAACTACAAAACAAAACAAAACAACAAAACAAAACTACAGAACAAAAAAAAACAACAAAACAAAACAATAAAACAAAACTACAAAACAAAACACAAAACACAAAATAAAACAAAACAAAACTACAACAAAACTAACCTAACCTAACCTAACCAAACCTAACCTAACCTAACCTAACCTAACTTAACAAAACTACAAAACTTGCCTACTAAAATAACACGAAACACAAAACAAAACAAAACTACAAAACAAAACAACAAAAAACAAAACAAAACAAAACTACAAAACAAAACAACAAAACACAAAACAAAACAAAACAAAACTACAAAACAAAACAAAACAACAAAACAAAACTACAGAACAAAACAAAACAACAAAACAAAACTATAGAACAAAACAAAACAACAAAATAAAACAATAAAATAAAACTACAAAACAAAACAACAAAACAAAACAATAAAATAAAACTACAAAACAAAACAAAATAAAACAAAACAAAACTACAACAAAACTAACCTAACCTTACCTAACTTAACACAACTACAAAACTTGCCTACTAAAATAACACGAAACACAAAACAAAATAAAACTACAAAACAAAACAAAACTACAGAACAAAACAAAACAACAAAACAAAACAACAAAACAAAACACAAAACAAAACAAAACTACAAAACAAAACAAAACTACAAAACAAAACAAAACTACAAAACAAAACAACAAAACACAAAACAAAACACAAAACAAAACTACAAAACAAAACAAAACAACAAAACAAAACTACAGAACAAAACAAAGCAACAAAACAAAACAACAAAACACAAAACAAAACAAAACTACAAAAAAAAACACAAAATAAAACAAAACAAAACTACAACAAAACTAACCTTACCTAACCTCACCTAAACCTAACCTAACCTAACCTAACCAAACCTAACCTAACCTAACCTAACTTAACAAAACTACAAAACTTGCCTACTAAAATAACACGAAACACAAAACAAAACAAAACTACAAAACAAAACAACAAAACACAAAACAAAACTACAAAACAAAACAACAAAACACAAAACAAAACTACAAAACAAAACATAACAACAAAACAAAACTACAGAACAAAACAAAACAACAAAACAAAACAAAACAAAACTACAAAACAAAACAACAAAACACAAAACAAAACAAAACAACAAAACAAAACAACAAAACACAAAACAAAACTACAAAACAAAACACAAAATAAAACAAAACAAAACTACAAAACAACAAAACAAAACTACAGAACAAAACAAAGCAACAAAACAAAACAACAAAACACAAAACAAAACAAAACTACAACAAAACTAACCTAACCTAACCTAACCTAAACCTAACCTAACCTAACCTTTTTTTTTTTTTTTTTTTTTTTTTTTTTTTTTTTGTCGCTGAGAAATGCATTACGCATCCCCGCTCGTGGGGGACGAGTCGGGGTATGTGGGACTCCTGTCGGTAATGACAGTATACCCACTAAAACTCAGCGGTGTTCCCACATCGCCGTGATGGGAGGGCCATGGGAAACCGGCTCAGCCTTTACTTCCACAACCCTCCCGGCGCATGCCCGCCTAGCTGGCGGGCCCCGCATGCCCCCCAGGCTGGGGGGCTACGGGAATGGCCGGGAACACCTGGCCATTCCCGTCCGACACTGGTGGATGCCTGTGCAATACACGCAAGGGTGCCCCCGCACCCGTTGCCTGCTGGCCTCCACCTGGGAGGAGTCGGAGATGACTGTCAAACTGACGTCTTCTTCGACCCCTCCTCCGCCTTCGGAGCGGCGCCGCGTTAGGATCGTCCTCCCGCGTGCGCTCCGCTGCCTCCTTCTGGGACATGACGTGTTCGCAGAAGGAGGCGACTGCCGCCCATGACCTCTCATCCCTCAGCATGGCGTTAACCAAGCCGGGGAGTGAAAGGTCCGGTCCGATCACCGCGATGAGACTGCGGCGCGGCTCGGACCAAGACGGGCACACCTCGAGGGTGTGCTGGGCTGCGTCCTCCGCCGCGCCACAGTGGTGGCACGACGGCGTCTCCTCCCGTCCGATTCGGTGCAGGTACGATCCGAAACAACCGTGTCCGGACAGCACCTGCACCAGTCGGAAGGAGAGGAAACCATGCGACCGCTCGAGCCAGTCTCGCAGGACTGGCCCAATCGCGTCGAGGGTTCGGCGGCCGAAGGCTGCGATGGCGAGGTCATCCGTCCAATGGACGACGATGGCATCCCTCGCCTCCCGTCGGACTGCCTCCCGCTCTTCCGGGGCTGGGCGTTCTCCTCTCGCCCTCCGCCTTGCCGTCCATTCATATACTCTGGCGAGCACCCACGCCTCAAGTTCCCAAGGAGGGGTGCCGGCCAGAGCACATGCCGCCGCAAAGCCCACTGTGCGGTGGGCCCGTGCCACCCGCTGGGCTATGGCCCTTTGGGGTGCCCGCAAGGCGGCAGCGTTTTCTCTTCTTAGGAGCGATTCTTCCCAGATAGGAGCCCCGTAGAGGGCCATACTCCTCAAGATGCCGGCGTAAAGTTGCCGGCATCGCGTGCTAGGCCCCCCCAAGTTGGGAAGCAGCCACGATAGTGCGCCCGCGGTCTTCAGCAGGCGCGACGACAGCCCGCTAAAATGTGGACCGAAGCGCCACCTGCTGTCGAGTACAAGACCCAGATATTTCATCTGGGCCTTCACCTCAATTCTGACGCCCTCCACGAAGATGTGGGCGTCAGATGGGGGGCGCTGCCGAGGGCCGTGGAAGAACACGGCTTCGGTCTTGTGCAGCGCCACCGTTAAACCTAGGCGGCGGATCCTCCCTGCGATCAAGGATCCGCCTGCCGAGGCCAAGTTGGCCGCCTCCCTGAAACTCCCCCCCCGGGCGGTGAGGAGAGTGTCATCCGCATAGCAGACGACACTCGTGCCTCGGAGGAGAGTTCCCCGCAAGAGCCAATCATAGCCGACGTTCCAGAGGAGAGGTCCTAAGACTGACCCCTGTGGAACGCCGGCCTCAACGGCGTACCGCCGGACTTGGCCAGTCCTATTTACCAGGAGGATCGCCCGATCCTCCAGGTAGTCGGCCAGCAGCCTGCGCATGTATCGAGGCACTCCGTGGAATCGGAGTGCCTCTAGGATGGTGGAGTGGGGAACGGAGTTGAAGGCATTCGCTATGTCGAATGACACAGCCAACAATCCGTCCCCCGCTTCCATCGCCTCCTTCACCTGGCCCTTAAGGCAGGCCAGCGCATCCACCGTGGAACGCTCAGCCCGAAAACCGAACTGAGCGTCCGACAAGTCCGGCCCGATACTCCGCAGATGGCTCCTCAGGCGGGCAGCGATTATCCCCTCGAACATTTTGCTGACCTCATCGAGCAGAACGATGGGCCGGTATGCCGAGGGGGAATCAGCTGGGCGGCCCTCCTTACGAAGGAGGCACAACTGCCCCTCCTTCCACGGTTTCGGGAACCTTCCAGACGCAAGGCATGCGCTGAAGAGGTCCCGAAACCTCTCCTCCATTTGAGTGGCAGCGATCGCCACCACTTTTGCCGGAACACCGTCGGGGCCCGGAGCTGTCTTCTTGGCGCGGATATGGAGAATCGCCGCGCCAAGTTCCGACTCCGTAACCGGAGGGGCCTCCTCTTCTTCCTCAGCTGGCGGAGCTATCCCCCGTGGTGGGCCCATAACTGGCGGGGTGAAGTTGTCCCTGCACGGGAACAGGGACTGAACCACCCCATCCAGAAATGTGGGCTCCAGGGTCTCGGCCACTGGGGGACCAAAGAGGCGCAGTTTGTTTCGTGCAGCCTTGTATGGTCTCCCGTAGGGGTCGTTGTCGAGACCCTCCAGCAGCTCTGCTCTCGCCGAGTCTCTGGCGGCGGCGATGGCCCGATCGAGGACCATTTTTGCCTCCATGTATACCTCATAGAGGTGGTCCTCGTTGGCCAAGTCCCGTCGACGCCGCCGCCGTCTCCGCGTGTAGGCCCTCCTTGCCTCCACACACGCTGCTCGAAGCCCCGCCAGCTCCGCCGACCACCAGTACACGGCGCGTTTGGGTAGTGGTCGGTAAGACCGAGGCATGCTGGAGTTGCATACCTCGGTCAGAGACTCCCTCAGGTGCCCCGCCACTGTGTCCACATCCAGGCCGGCGGAAGGCGGCGAAAGCCAGTCCTGGACGAACGCCGCCTCCGCCGCTGCCTCCCTGTCCAGGCGGGTAAGAGCCCACCGTGGGAACGGTGTTCGCACCAAGAGGGGCTGCGTCTCTCCGGGGCCACTGGTGGAGATGTCGAACCGCACGTAGCGGTGGTCCGACATAGTCTCCACCAGATCCACCCGCCAGTTCAACACGCGCGCGGCCAACGCAGGGGTGGCGAAAGTGACGTCCACTATTGAGCCACCCTGTCGCCGCACGCATGTCCGGACGCTTCCTCTGTTCAAGAGGGAAAGTCCAGAGGAGGCTGCCCACATCTCCACTGCCCGCCCGCGTGCGTCAGTGGCCGGGTTACCCCAAGTCACCGACTTGGCATTCAGGTCCCCCAGAACGGAGACCTGACGCGGCGCCGCCCTGCCGACCACGGCGGCCAGGACTCCGAGATAGTTCTCGAAGTCCTGAAGAGGGCGGTTTGGGGAGAAATAGACGCCTACAAGGGCTAAGTCTCCCCACGCGGCGGCCACGTATCCCGGTCCCCTCTCTAATAGTGAGAGGGGAGGGGAGTCTGTGGTAGACCGCGCCGCTAGTGCCACCGAGTCGTCCTCGTCACCCAGCCAGCTGCCGGGGATTGAGTAGGGCTCGGCGACCACCGCTACGTTCACCAACCACTCGGCCATGACCTGCACCACCAGGTCCTGGGCCGCTCTGCAGTGATTGGTGTTCGCCTGGAGGATACGGTAGTCGGAAACCATTATTCCGACATCGCACCTGTCCCCTCAGCTACCACCGCTGGAGCTACAGCGGCGACGACGACGGCGGCGGCGGTAGCAACAGGGCGAACCTGCGCAGGCACTATGCCTTTTCTCACGGGGGGCTTGCAGCTCCTGCCCATCATCCTGTGGTCCGCGAGGCGGCCACTGGCGGCACACGCCGCGCAATGTGGTGCGGTGGCGGCGTGGCAAGCGGCACTCTTGTGTCCCTCCTGTCCGCATTGGAAGCATGTGTCTCCCCAGTCGAACTTGGAGGGACACGTGGCTCGGGTGTGGCCGAACGCGAAGCACTTGAAGCAGCGAACAGGCTGGTCTTCAAGCGGCCGGACCACAGCCATGCTGAACCCCACAAGCAGCCGTCCCTTGGTCGCAGCAAGGACGGCTCCAGCCGCGGCGACTGGGCACTCAACGCGGATTACGCCCATGCCACGGCGGCCGAGCCTGATGGCTCCACCCTTCACCGCGCCAGCGTCGCAGCCTCCAGCCGCCGCGACGGCCGCCACCACATCCTCTTTGGTGACCGAATCATCCAGATCGGCCACCTCCAAGGCTGCGGTCTTAACGGGCCTGACGACCGTCGCCGCATCCGCAATGACCTCTTGCAACTTTGTTGCAAAGAGGTCCGCATTTGCGCTGCGCTGTTCCCCCGAGAACTCGAAAATTCGGGCCCCGGTTAGGGTAAGGCGGCACGTGATGTTGCTGATCCCCAGCCGGGAGGGATCGGCATTGGTACGAGCCCGTCTTAGGACGGACTCATACGTCTCGCCCCGCCCCACGGCCTCCGGGGTGACGGTCACCACGACGGCCGCGGTTTTGGGAGGAACCAGTTTTCTCCCACCGGCTGGGGCCTTTTTGGCTGCAGTACCAGTTGCAGCGGGCTTGGGGGCCGACTTTTTCCCCTTTTTTCCCTTTCCCCTCCTGGCCACTTCCGTCCACGACTGGTTGGATGGGGTGGTGGAGGGAAGAAGGGCGTCTTCCTCCTGCGAGTTCTCGGGGGCTGCTGCTGGAGTAGCAGACGACGCAGACGCTCCCTCCGCGCTTGTGGTGGGGGTATGAGGAGCCGCCTTGGTCCTCTTGCCCTTGCCTTTGCCCTTAGGTACCGAGCCTGCTAGAGGCGCCGGTTCCGGCTCCCTCGGTGGTGGACTCTTGTCCGCCGCTAGTGGCGGGCGGAGCCGCCTTTCCGGCAAGAGCCGGTCCTCGATGCCTGCAAAGCAGGCTCTGATGAAGGCTCTCTCCTCCATGACAACCCCGCGGATTGTTGCCTCAAGGCTGGCAGGGGAGGAAGAGCAGCCTCCTATCACCGGACCTGGGGCAGATTGGGTAGGCGTGGCCGTGGCCTCAGCCAGCTTCTGGTGTAGCTGGCTGACCTCCGCCTGCAGGCGATCCACCTTGGCCTGCAGCTGCCGTGTCTCGTCCGTGGCCGTCCGCTTCACCAGCTCCAGAACAATGCCGTGCATGCTGGCGGCCCGGCATTTGAGGGCCTTCTGAAAGGTCCCCTTCAAATTCGAGGACTTTGAGGCGACCTCCAGGACCTCCTCTTTATCCTCTTGCGCCATTTGCTCTAGTTCTGCCAGGGAGTGGTCAGCATACAGTACCTTGGATGCACCGTAGCCGGCCCTCGATCTAGCAACTTGCGCCTGCTGCTCCTTGGCGGCGACCCTCTCCTCCAGGTCTAGTTGGAGTTGCGCCCTTTTTGCTAGGTGTAGCTGGCGCTCGGCGTCCACCAAGCCCACATCGTGGGTAGGAGGCGCAGTAGAAGTCGAAGCCTTTTTAGGCTTCGACTTCTTCTTCGCCCCACCTCTGGTCGACTCCGAGGAGCCCTCGGACCTCTTCCGCTTGAAGCGGTCGCTTTCGGCCCCCGACGTATCCATGTTGGAGTCGTCGGAGTCCGACAACTCGTCTGGCCTACTGAAAAAGCTGGCCGCAGATGGTGCGCGGTCAGCTTTCGACGCCAAAGCGCCGCCGGCGTGGCCCTGAGAAGGGCCGTTGGATTGGCCCTGAGAAGGGCCGTTGGAGTGGCCCTGAGAAGGGCCGTTGGGTTGGCCCTGAGAAGGGCCGTTTGAATCGCTCTTGGAGGAGCGATTCGAAATAAAACGCCCAGAGGCGTCACGCGTGGGTGGTTTGCTCGTCATATTCGCAGACGACCGCTTTGATATCTACGAATCACAGCGCACTTTAGCCGCCGGTCTGCCACTCCGTTACGGTGGTCAGACACGGCGTTGCCCGGGGGAAACTACGAGGAAGTATGCGCTGTGGGGGATCCCCCAACCTAACCTAACCTAACCTAACCTAACCTAAACCTAACCTAACCTAACCTTTTTTTTTTTTTTTTTTTTTTTTTGTCGGGGTGGAAATCCTCATGGATGTCCTCCGCCCTGGGGTGGGCAAAGGGGTCTGTCAGACTCTTACTGACTAAAACCACCCCGGTGTTCCCTCTCACACTTGCGTCGGGGGCTGCGAGTGCAGATGTGACTTCCGCTGCCCCGGACTGGTGACGGCCCGTACTCTGCGGGCCCCGATCCGTAGGGGGAGTGAAACTCCCCCAATTACGTCTTATAGAGGCGCGCGTGGAACACTACGCGCCGCCATCTCGGGTCCTCTGTAATGGGGGGCGACGGATGTCCCCGAGTCCGCCACCCCTGGACCCATTTAGGGGGGCTGGAAGAGGGCATTATTTGCCCTCCGCCGACGCCCAGTGCGCCTGCTGCGGGACGGGAGAGTACTTGTGATCTCCCTTTCCCTTTCCGCAGCCTCCTTCTGCGAGATAACTGTTTCGCAGAAGGATACCACCGCGTCCCAGGACTCTGCACTGCCAACCATCGAACGAACCACGGTCGGCAGCGACAGGTCATTCCCCACTTCTGAAACGAGGACACGGCGTGGCCCCTCCCATGCGACACATTCGGCCAGCGTATGCCGCGCCGTATCCTCCAGACAGTGGACGCAGTGATGGCACCGAGCGTCCGGCTCCCTGCCTATGCGACACAAGTACTTGCCGAAGCAACCGTGCCCCGAGAGCACCTGCGTCGCCCGAAACGTTAGGGAGCCGTGCCTCCTCCCGAGCCAGTCGTCGAGTACTGGCCGGATTGCCTCGATTAAATTCAGGCCGGCGGTAGGTTGCAAGAGCCTCTCCCGCCATTCCGCCACCATGACCTGACGGAGCTCCGACCGGCGCAGTGTGATCTGCCGCTGCATCAGTCTCTCGCCCCGTGTCTTGGCCTCCTCGCGCCACAGATGCAGTGTCGCGAGTGTCTTCGCCTCCAGGTCCCAGGGCGGGGATCCGGCCAATGCGCAAGCCGCCTCGTAAGAGACCGTGCGATATCCTCTTATGACTCTGACGGCCATCGCTCTTTGCGGCCTTCGCAGTACTGCGATGCTGCCGGCCGTCAGGTCAGCTGCCCACACCGGGGCCCCATAGAGGGCCATTGATCGCACGATCCCCACGTACAACCGCCTGCAAGCGGTGCTCGGGCCCCCCAAATTGGGAAGCAGCGTTGACAACGCACCCGCCGCGCCCATCAGTTTGGGCACCAGCCGCTGAAAATGGGGGCCGAAGTTCCATAGGCTGTCAAAAAAAAAAAAAAAAATAATAATAATAAAAAAAATAGTCAAGCGTTACATATACAGAATTCACAACAACTAATATAAGAACTATAACCTCTCCTCTTAAATTTAAGTCAGAAACCTCCCCTCCCCTAAAACATGTCTTCCAAGCAGTCCACCACCACCCGTAAAACGAACACGGACGCCGCAAAAGCCCCTAAATCCCTTAGGGAAAAAGTCCTGAAAAATACGGCTAAGTCAGTGGTCTCGGAGAGATCGGCGCATCCATCACAGAAGCCGCAGGTGCCGAAGGCAGCGTCCGAGCCGGACGTGACGAGCAGAACACCGCCTTTACCATCAGCTCCCGAGACAAACACGCCGGAGGATCGCGCCAGGATCTCAGAGATCATAATCAACTGGGAGCAGTGTGGCATCTCCCCCCCCAAACAGATCATCTCGGACGAGGAAAGCTCGGTGGCCTCCACTGTGAGCCAGGCCGACCGTCCTCAGAGCGGACGGCCGAGCCTCCTTTACAGAACGCCGAGAAGGGGTACAGGGGTGGAAATGGACCTGGCCACCCGAGAAGCCAACGATCTTCTCCAGAAAGGGAAGGACGCCCTGGAAGCAGCAGGGAATATGAAAAGGGAGTGCAAGGCCACAGCCCATGAGTGCCTACAGGGCCTGTACGAGACGGCCCTGTCATTGGCGGATTCGAGAGCCCGCCACAAACTCAATCTCGAGAAGGAGCGCTCTCGACACGCACAAGAGCTTGTGCGTGTCGAGAGAGCTCATACTCGGGAACTAATGGCAATGAAAGCGGAGCTCTCTCTCATGCGGGTCGATGTGTCTGACACGAAAAAAGAGGCGAAAGGGATCCGGGAATGGCTCGGTCACGAAACCCTTGAAGCTTTAAATGGCATCAAGGAGTTGAAAAGTGAGGTCACATCGGCGAGCTTCAGGAATATAAAAGAGCACGAGAAGACGAGGCAGGAAAGCGCAAGAGCCCCGGGGGATCCCAAGTGGGATTCGATGGGGGCTGGCTTGTCACGTCTCGACACAAACATCACCAGCATCTCCAACCAACTGGACGTGCTCCGAAAGGCTCTGGAAAGGCTCAAAGGTGATCTCGACCGGCCAAGGAACACGGAGACGGACCCTAGTAGCCGAGAGACGGATATTCTTACCACGACCACATTCAGAGAGGAGATTAGAAACTTACAGCTCCAACTACAGGCCATCGTAAACATGCCTGTAGCTTCCCCCACACCACCACAGCCACCAATAAACCTCTCACAACACCTAAAACCCATCTCGGAAAGGCTGGAGATCGTCTCAGCAGACCTCCGCGTACTGCGCGACAAAGAACCGCAAATCCAAGCGCCCCCGGCGCTGAATCTGGAAGCGGAACTTGCAGTCGGGGAGGTAAAGAAGACCCTCCAAAGTATACAGAAGGGGGTAGCGGACCTGGGTAAAGCGGACAGACCGCTTCAACAACAACAGGGCCCCAAAACCTTTGCCCAGGTCGCCTGTATACCCAAGCTCCCTAAACCACCCACACATCCCAACCACACACTCATCGTCTCGTCTCGTCTACGAACCCCCAGCACACTGGAGACAACGTCATCGAGAGGATCAGGACCACCTTGGACCTTAAAACGAGTGGAGCCCGCGTCGACACAGTCAGGAAAGCGCGGAACCAAAAAGTGGTCCTGAGATGCGCAAGCAAGACGGACCTGAACATCATCAAGGACCAAGTCCGGTCGAACGCAGGGCTCAAGGTCCAGGAGCCGAAACCCCAAAATCCCCTCATCTGCATAAGGGGAGTGCTGTCCAGCTACAGCGACGGGGAGATCGTCGATCTCCTAAAAGCGCAGAACAAACATCTTCTGCAGAACGTCGTTGTCGATGGGCAGACCCTAAAGGTGCGCTATAGGAAGCGCGCGAGAAACCCCCACGAATGCCACCCTGTTCTGGAGCTCTCCCCGGAGCTCTGGAAATGTTACACGATGGTGCAGAAGGTCCATGTGGGCATCAAGCGATGCTTGATTGAGGACCAGTCCCCTCTCGTCCAGTGCACAAAGTGCCTTGGATATGGACACAACAAGTCTATATGCAAGGCCGCAAAAGAAGTCTGCAGCTACTGCAGCGGAGCGCACAACGTAGGGGACTGCCGCACTCGAGCTGACGGCAAACAGCCCACCTGCATAAACTGCAAGGTAGCACACAGGACGGACATCGACTTGGCACACACAGCGTTCAGCGAGAACTGCCAGGAACGCCAGAAGTGGGATGGAATAGCAAGGTCGCGCGTTTCCTATTGCTAAGGGCGACCACGAGATCACATCACCTAACCAACCAGTCACCCCTCAAATCGCAACAAGATCGACAGCAAGATTGCGGTTCATCCAAGCTAATCTTCAGCGCTCCAAGCTGGCCACAGAAGAACTCCACATGGCGGCTCAGGCAAAGGGAGTTTCAGTAGCACTAGTTCAAGAACCCTATGTAGGAAGAACAGGTGTGATGAAACAATGCCCTGGCACGCAAGTCATCCAGTGCAGCCTGAACCGCCAAAAACCAGTTAAGGCGGCGATCGTTGTGTTCGGAAACAACCTGGAGGTCATCCACGACCCCCAGCTTGTGACCGAGAACATCGCCGCCGTCTTGCTGAAGGTGGGCCAGCTTAGCTTTGGGGTGCTATCGGTCTATTTTGAGGGTGACCAGGACATCGAACCCTACCTTTCCGAAACACACAACACCACACAAAAACTACATACACACAACATTCTGGTGGGAGGAGACATAAACGCCTGGAGCCAGTGGTGGGGAAGTGTTTCCGAAAACCACCGCGGGGCAGCGTACAACTCCTTTCTCAATGAGCGGGACCTCCACATCCTCAATATGGGTCAAACACCAACCTTCGAGACCTACAGAGGAGACAGGTGGTGCACAAGCAACGTCGACGTGACGGCATGCAGCCTGTCTCTGCTAGGCAAGGTTGAAGAGTGGCGTGTAGAACGGAGTCTAACAACATCAGACCACAACGCAATCACCTTCTCGTTGCGCTTAGAAAAGGCCTTGGAACCCTTAAGGCCAATTTCGACGCGCATCTACAACACCAAGAAGGCTAAGTGGTCCGACTTCTGTGCGCACTTCAAGACTCGTCTGGCGGACAGAGACATTACACCAGCCGGAGTCTCGAGCATCTCGAACCCAGAGGATCTGGAGGAACTCATCACAGAATACACCCACACCATCCACCGCTCATGCGAGAAAGCGATCCCAAAACTGGGGTCGCCAAAACACGACGCCCATGGTGGAATCCTTCTCTAGACCGTCTCAAAAAAGACGCTCTGACGAAGAAGAGAAGGATCCGCAATGCAGCCGCAAGTCGGAAACACTTCACCATCCAGGAATACGTGCTGGCCAAAAACAACTACACCACAGCAGCAACGGAAGCAGCCACAGCAAACTGGAAGGAGTTTTGCTCGAAGCAGGACCGAGAGAGTATGTGGGACGGCATCTACAGGGTACTAAGGAAGACAGCCAGAAGACAGGACGACGCCCTCCTGAGAAATACCGCAGGCGAGACGCTCAGCCCCGAGCAGTCAGCGGATCTTCTGGCAAAAACCTTTTACCCCGACGATTCAACGGATGCCGAACAGCCCCACCACAGGAGCCTAAGGAAGCTGGCGGAGGAAAAAAACCCCCTGGGCCTGTCTGCCGATGATCCTCCCTTAACGACTGCGGAGCTGGAAATGGTTCTCCAGAACCAGAATCCGAAAAAAGCCCCCGGTCCTGACGGATTATCGGCGGACATTTGCACGGCAGCAATAAACTGCGATCGGGAAGTGTTCTTAGCGATAGCTAATAGGTGCCTGTCGCTGTCACATTTCCCGAAGCAGTGGAAAGTCGCTCATGTGTGCATCCTCCGGAAGCCAGGAAAGGACGACTACACCAGCCCAAAGTCGTACAGGCCAATAGGTCTGCTCTCGGTCCTAGGAAAGATCGTCGAGAAGCTCCTAGTAGGCAGACTGCAGCACCACTTTCTCCCAACACTACACACAAACCAGTACGGTTTCATGCCGCAACGTGGAACCGAAGACGCCCTCTATGCCCTAATGGGGCACTTAAGAGCCGAAATCAAAGCCAAAAAAATCGTGCTTTTGATATCATTGGACATAGAGGGGGCCTTCGATAACGCGTGGTGGCCAGCACTCAAGCGACAGATGGTAGTCAAGAACTGTCCCAAAAACATCTACACTCTCGTCACCTCATACCTGGAAGACCGGAACATCAGGGTCAACTACGCCAGAGCGACTAGTGAGAAAGGTACCACAAAGGGATGCGTCCAAGGCTCAATTGCCGGTCCGACGTTTTGGAACCTGATCCTAGATTCGCTCCTACATAAGATGGCTAGTAAGGGAGTATACTGTCAAGCCTTCGCAGATGACGTTGTCCTAGTTCTCTCGGATCTCACAGCCGGTCCCCTGCAGCAATCAGCCAACAACGCGCTAGACATAGTATCGGAATGGGGCGTCCAAAATAAGCTACGTTTTGCCGCGCACAAGACCTTTGCGATGGTGTTAACGAGAAAGCTGAAGTACGACGTTCCGGTACTCTAAATGTCGGGCACGCGGCTGAACCTGGTCGAGGAGGTAAAGCTGCTAGGCCTCACAATAGACTCTAAACTCACCTTCAACGCGCACGTGTCGGCGATCTGTAAAAAGGCCGCAGACATCTACAAGCAGTTGGCATGCGCGGCAAAGGTGACTTGGGGTCTCAACACAGAGATAATTAGGACAATATATGTGTCGGTGATAGAGCCCATCGTGATGTATGCAGCAAGTGCGTGGGCCCCCGCAGCTGAGAAACTGATGACAAGGAATCAGTTTGACTCACTGCAGAGAGGCTTCGCGCAGAAGATCTGCAAAGCATACCGCACGGTATCTCTAACATCGGCACTTATTCTGTCAGGTCAACTCCCACTAGATCTCCGGGTAATCGAGGCAGCAACCCTGTTTAAGATCAGAAAGGGTCACTCCCAAGAGTTCATACCACCGGGCCGCGAGCTGGAGTGCAACGTGCCCCACTCCCAATATCCCCACCCACCGCTACTCACGATAACAGAGTACGCACGCCTAGAGGACTTGACTCCCGAAACCCTGGAAATCCATGAAGTAATCGGTCCCCAAATATACACCGACGGCAGCAAGATAGAGGGGAAAGTTGGCGTTGCCCTAACTTGGTGGGAAAACGGGAAGGAGTCAACGTTCAGCACCTTTGGCCTTGAACCCCACAACTCAGTCTTCCAATCGGAAATGTACGCTCTCTTCAGAGCTGCCAGGATGGCAAGAGAATCCAGGGCGGCCTCCGTAAGCATCTTAAGTGACTCAAGATCGTCGCTTGACCTGCTGCGGAGACCATCTGTCACTCACCACCTGGCACTTAAAATCAAGACAAGCGTCCGCGAGACCAGAGAAGAGGGTAGAGAAGTGAGGTTCTTTTGGCTCAAGGCCCATGTGGGAACTGCAGGGAATGAGAGAGCGGACGAGCTGGCCAAGGAGGCAGCCTTTAATAACGCGACAGCCGACTACAACAAGGTCCCCGTATCGTTCGTGAGGAGGAAGATACGGGAAGAGACTATAAAGAAGTGGCAAGCGCGATACGAATCCTCGAGTACAGGAGCGGTCACAAAAGTGTTCTTTCCAGACGTCCTAGCGGCAAAAAGAACACTTAGAGACGCAGTTCTCACACCGGTCCACGTACAAGTCCTAACAGGACACGGAGGATTCTCAGCGTATCTCCACCGCTTCCATCTCAAAGATAGTCCCTCGTGCGTCTGTGACCCAGGTTGCGAAGAGACAGTCTGGCACCTGCTCTTCGAATGCTCACGATTCAGTCACGACAGAATAGAGCTGGAAGTAAAGATCGGAACCCAGCTAAGCCAGTCCATACTCCACACCATCATGGGGAGACCGGCTTCCAGAAAACTATTCTTGGCATTCGCGAGCAAAGTCTCCATAGTCGCAGCAGCGGCCAACAAAACGGACGCACCCTTGCGTAGTCGGAACCGACCACCATCTACGACCACAACAACAACCACAGCAAACTCCACAACAACAACAACAACAACCACTCAAACCACACATACAAACATAACTCAACGACCAGCACCCGTGGCAGCACCAGCATCAGGGATAGCACAAGCCAGCCTACAACCAGCACTCAACTCCATGTCCATCTCGGAGCTCCTGGCATGCGGGGGAGACGGAGCCCCTGGCATCAGACTGCGAGGCGTCGCCCTTTTCATGAACAGAGAAGGAGAGAGGCTAGGCATAAGCTTCTGCGTGGGCTCGAGCCGAGCTGGAGCCCGTAGATCTCACCAGGCCTTGCCGCCCTGATCAACGGAAGCACCACCAAAACGAGCATGAAAGGCAGTAAGTACGCTGCACTGCCGCATGTGGAAGTAGCTACTCACCGATGCCGTCTGGTGCGAGTCAAAGGAAAGACGATCGCACTATTCGAGTGGAGAGAGGAGACTCCATTTGCCCAAGCAAGCTCACTGCTTCAAAAGATCAGGGAGGTAGGAGAGTACATGGCAGTCACAGCCCGTACCATCAGCATCGACGCAATGATGATCGAGGGGGAAAGAGGAGACGTCGCAGATCGCTTCGGCTGTCTAAAAGCCTCAGAACACCACGAGGTAGTAGTGTATGAGGACAGAGGGGAAACTCTGAGTTTCCTCAAAGCCCCCAGACACCCAACAGCCGACGCGACGAGCTCCACGTCAGGCTCGATCACTCAAAGCGGATCAGAGAGGGCCCAGCAAAAGGCAGCCGCCGAAAAAGCTGCAAAGGAGCAGAGCAAAACCGCTAGCCTGGAGAACCAGGCCCGGTCGAGGAGTCGCCTGAAAGCCTTCGGCACTTTCCTCAACGCACTGCTCCCAAGCACCAGCCACGCATCACCGACAGCGATGGAGAGGTTCTTTAAAAGAAAGACGAAAGAACCAACACCACAGAAGCCTACGCCTACAAGAGCCGACAAGGGGCAAGTCAGACCGCCGACCCTCGCAGTTAATTCAGGCACCACGGACCACGTAAAGAGCGCGTTCCTCGAGTACGTAGCAATCGTGAGAGCGACCAGAGAGGTCAATCTTATGACATGCAGAAAGATCCTGCAGACCTTCCAGAGAAACACAGAAGGACTGCTAAGGGTACTACTCGAGGAAGCAGAGGCGGCAGTGTACGACAACGTCACATCTCAAGTCATCAAAGGAGAAATGACGGGGTCGTACATGGCAGCCTACAGCGCGCAGAGTGGTTTTGTGACCCTGGACGACGAGGAATCGGAGCGCTCAGGCAAAATCAAGTTTAAAACACCAAACGACGACCCGATAGTGGTTACCGCCAAATGTACCAAGATCATGCTGGACGATAAGATCCTCGAAATGGCACAGTCCATTTTGGGGACTTCAGACACCCTAGCATCACAGGAAAATTGGGCGGTACCCAGTATCAGGTGGGTCAACGGAGTCCCGGGTTGCGGCAAGACAACCTGGGTGGTGAAGCACTTCGATGGGGAGAAGGACGTTGTAGCCACCACGACGACCGAAGCTGCCAAAGATCTCAGGGAGAAGCTTGCGCACCGCTTAGGAGACCAAGTAAAGACAAAGGTGCGCACTATGGCCTCAATTTTAGCCAACGGGTTCAAGAAACAAGAGAAATGCTACCGCCTCACGGTAGACGAAGCTCTTATGAACCACTTTGGGGCCATAGTTATGGCAGTAAAGTTGTCTGGAGCAAGCGAGGTTGTCCTCATCGGAGACGTAAACCAGCTTCCATTTCTGGACCGAGAGAACCTATTCGAGTTAAGGTATACCCGTCCAAACCTGGTTGCTGGAATCACCCAAGAGTTGCTTTGCACACATCGCAATCCGATGGATGTGGCTTTTGCACTGAGCGAGATATACTCTGGTATATACTCCTCCAAGTCATCACTGTCGCGGGTCCACTCCTTGAGAGTGGAAGGTTACACAGGAGCGCAAATACCGAGCACCGCTCAAAACACCCTGTTCCTGGTTCACACGCAAGAGGAGAAAGCTACTCTTATGAGCCAGGGGTACGGGTCCGGTGAAGGGTCGCGCGTGTTAACCATCCACGAGGCTCAGGGGTTGACCTACGACAGCGTAATCATCGTCAACACGAAGTCTAGGAGGCTCCAGGTCCACGAAAGCATCTCCCACGCGGTGGTGGCGGTGTCGAGACATACTGTCAGTTGCGTCTACTACTCCGACGACGCCGACGACGCCACAGGCCGCTTTGCGAAGAGGGCGATGGATGCGCCTACCAAAACGGTCATCGACTACAACCTTAAGATGGCCATGAAACATCGAGACGATGCAGTCGTGGAAGCCCTGCTCGGGCTAGCGAAATCCCTGGTCGTGACATCCCGCCTCAAATAAGACTCCACAAACCAGACCACATCCATACTTCCAACACTCCAATACTAACCAATCCCAACCCTCCACGTACCGCCAAAACAGAATCATGTAAAATTTCATGGCAGAGCGAGTCTGTCATGCTTACGTAAATGTCCCGCCGATGGTGGCGTTGCACATCTGGTCGATCGGTTCCCTAAGAAATGGTTGAGCTGAACGGCGCAGATGTGTACGTCATATCCGTGAACGGTAGCCGTCGCCTGGGGCTGGTCGGCTCGCACTGCCATGAAGTTTCAATCAATCCATGTAGTAAAACTTTGTTTGTATAAAAATAAATGTGTAACAATAGAATAAGTAATGCCTGTGTCAATAAAAAAAAAAAAAAAAAAAAAAAAAAAAAAAAAAAAAAAAAAAAATATATATATATATGTATATGAATAAATATGTTGATGGACTCACGTAGATTTTAAGATTAGTATTTAAGCTAATATGTGTCCAATGTAGGAGCACAATAAATGAATAAGTGAAAAAAAAAATAAAAAAACTGTAAAAAAATGAAATGTACACAAACAAAGGCACGGACCTCCAAGTCT